>JAHWFP010114903.1:0-18310 GCA_023313725.1 Lithobius niger | reverse complement strand
TAAAAAAGAAAATTCTTGCTTTGGATCCTAGTTGGAAGTTTTACAGGGGATAATGCCCCTGAAACCGGAGAAACGACCTTAAAAGGAGGGATTTCCCGCATTTAAAGACTAAAATCAAACAACAAAGAAAACATTTTTTTAGGAAAACAAAATTACCCCAAAGAAATGGCTATACGAAGAGTTTCTCTTAACGAAAGCTCTTGTGTGGACATCCCTGTGAGAGGGGGTACTCCCTTTTGGAATTTTGGGACAAAGTATCTTAAAGCTTTTGAATGTCAGGCAGTTGTGTGGAGAAAAATCCAGAGCCAAAAGTTAACAGATTTTCTTGTTAATTGCACGGATATGAAATTACTCGTTTTGTGGCAGCGTTAAGACTGTTTTTGGGGAAGAAATGCTGTCATTCTGATAGTTCAGAATACGGGCTGAAAAATAAGTTAGGTCCGTTTTCTAAACGTGATTTTAGCCCCTAACCTCATCTTCAAAATTGCTGTTAAGTAGCCTCAATAGTTGGCGGAGCGAGCGAGCGAAGCGTGGCCTGTAACTTGACACCAAATTGCAAAATGTTGGTTGGTTGGTTGAACAGTTTTAGTCTGGGTGGAGCCCAAACGAAAGATCGGATTGGAATGAAATTTGGTACATCTCTGGATACCCCTCTGGATATGAGGGAGAAATAACAAATTTTCGAATTTATTTCTAGCAATCACCATTGTAAATTTGGAATCGTGACTAGTTACGGAATTCCGACGAAGCATACATCATGCTGGTGGTTGTCAAGTAAATTTTTAAAAACACGGCTAATTAAATGTTGGTTGCGTGTTTCTAGCTGATAACCTTTTTCGACGAAACTCAATGAAATTATAACATTTGATTGTCTCATTTTAACGACTACTGGAATATTGCAAGTACAAAAAAACAAAATGATTCCGTTAAAGATAGACCTTAGCACCATTTGAAAAAAAGATTGCTTGGAGGGATTACCTTCAGCATGGCGGCGAAACTAGCATTTACACTTGCGATGGGAATCCCGAATATGAAAACTAATTCGTCGTATCAAGGCGAAGCGGTATATATAAAACAAAATTATAGAGCAAAGACGTATTTTTTACTAAGGCACGAAACAATAATATGCCTACATCTAAAAGTGTAAAGATTTCTCGTTGCTACGGCAACATGTAGCCTCGAAACCGTGGTGCAGTAATGAATAGACCTAATCTCAAAGGCAGCTGCTGCTTACTTACCAAATAAAAATGACAACTAAATATTAGGCCTAAAGGCTAAAGTAGGCTAACACTTTTTGACCTATAATACTGTGATCGTTACTGATGGATTATAATGTGGTTTTAAGATCGCAGTCGCTATGCGTGACAGAGGTGTGCTCCTCAATAGTTTTGTTGGTTGCGTTGTCAAGATTGGTGATAGACCAGCGGCAGCATTGCTAACCTGCTGAATCATTTGATTATTGTTAAAAACCACCGCTCTGATGATTGTTTGGCTTACAGTTATATGCTTTATTATTAATATTTTGCAACTGGTGAAAACGCTTAGCGCTGCAGTAATTATTGTTGTAAACAATGTCAGAATTATTAGCGGCGCAGCCCAACCAGCCGTGACAAACATGCCGTTTTATTTTTAGTCGGCGGCGATGGCTCACATCTTTAGTGTTGGATGTGGAAAGAAGCTAAAAAGAACTAAACACACACTAAATGATGGAGCGAACAAAGGCCTATTAATATGATATTAATAAATTACAAATATGATACGTAGCTTTGTCCTATTTGAAAATAAAGCTAAAAAAGACAAAGGCCTGCAAATAACAGCAGTACGTCACAACAAAAGGCAAATAGCCCAAACTTAGCCGAATGAGCTAAGTTCCTAGATTTTTAAGGATCATTAACACATTATGGTACAGTCATTAAAATAAAACTAAATATAAATTTGAAATAAAGGTCTGTCTGCTCCGCGTGCAATAGGCCCAAAGCCTGTTTCCTAGTATATAAAGTTACATAGGAAGTACCGTAACGAACTCTTATAGAACATTCTTAGCATTTAACTAGTCACATATTTATGTCTTCTTTTAAATCGTAGCAATATTTTTGGAAATTAATATTCAACTGCTGCTAGACTCAAGCCAGCATCAGAGCCTTTAGACTGGTAAATTGTCGGGAGGCCTGGCTTTTTTAAACAGGTGCCAGACCAGTGTCCCGTCCGAGATTTTCCCAAATTCGCGCACTCAGTGCTATCTATATATTGTCGTAAGGAACCACACACACCGCTGCGGGTATTTTGCCTCACACCTGTGCGAGTATTTGGTGTATACGGTAAGTTCCTTTCAAGACTGAACCCGTAGATATCCCAGCTGACCTTTCGTTAGAAGCTTACAATAAAGTAGACGCAGCAATAAACTTTTATTAGTGGCAACAATTTTGTTTATCACAAATAATTAATTTTGTAGTCGAAAATAAATCGTTTCTTAAAGCCAACCAAAAAGTTCACAGACGTAATCACGCAACCCAGCTACCGTTATGTAAGAAATATCCGTGAGAAGTAGGCGGTTAACTGGCGATAATTGCTTGTTCGCTAGCAACAGGGCAGTCTAATGTCGACTGATTTCCTCAATCCCCGAGACATTGGATAGCCGCGTTTCGAGCAAATGCTCTATTATCGCCAGTTAACACCTATTTCTCACGGATATGTGTTTCAATGGTAAAGTGTGACGTCACGTTAACGTATTGACTTAAGTTTTAAAAAATTCGTCTTTGTCGTTAGTAACGACTACGTTTTTTAATAGTAGTGTAGGGAAATGATCAGTGATGTATGGCTTCGGTAATTTTCATTTCCAGTGGCTTCAGTTTTGTATGGTTTCGGTAATTTTCTTTTCTAGTGGCTACAGTGATGTATGGTTTCGGTAATTTTCATTTCCAGTGGCTTCAGTGATCTATGGCTTCGGTAATTTGTATTTTAAGTGGCTTCAGTGATGTATGGCTTCGGTAATTTGCATTTTAAGTGGCTCAACTGATGTATGGGTTCGGTAATTTGCATTTTAAGTGGCTTCATTGATGTATGGCTTCGGTAATTTTCATTTTCAGTGGCTTGAGTGATGTATGGCTTTGGTAATTTTCATTTTCAGTGGCTTCGGTAATTTTCATTTTCAGTGGCTTGAGTGATGTATGGCTTCGGTAATTTGCATTTTAAGTGGCTTCAGTGATGTATGGCTTAGGTAATTTGCATTTTAAGTGACTTCATTGATGTATGGGTTCGGTAATTTTCATTTTAAGTGGCTTCATTGATGTATGGGTTCGGTAATTTTCATTTTAAGTGGCTTCATTGATGTATGGGTTTGGTAATTTTCATTTTAAGTGGCTTCATTGATGTATGGCTTCGGTAATTTGTATTTTCAGGGAATGGGGTTGTTGGTGAGCATTGGCGGGTAGAATTTTTGTTCCATAATTATGCAAATTTGGTAAGGTCACGTGATGGAGCAGGGGTTGTGAGGACCAAAATGTCAGCCAAAATGGACTTGTTGCGTGGCTTCCCCACTCTCAATATCTTAGGGTACTGGACTATTTTCTTTGGGACCATCTGAAGCATTTGGTCAACGCCTGCAACTCCAAAGAACGTGCAGTGTAGAATTCGCAAACTGTCTGCAAACCCGATGCTGCCATGGCCACAGACGCACCCATATCGGAATCATCAATGCAAGCAGTGCTCGGCCAGCACCGTAACACCCCATTCAGGGTGCAAGAAGTTCTACGAACGATACCAGGCAGTGCATAACTAGTCTTACCAAAAATAGTTAAGACTTAACTATACTTAACAAGGCTTAACTCTAAACTCAACTAGTCTGGAGAAAAATCGTTTTTCCTAGGGTCAGGAGCTGTGATCATACAAGGGGTCGCCCACTTAACATCATTTGTTAAACTTGTTAAGAAGGATGGCCAAAAAATATTTCTTTCTTCGAACCACGTTGTGAAGGTTTGGAGCACCCCCACCCACCGATGTTGTATTGGCGACCTCTACGATGGCTTTCAGATGCGGGGTTAAAGGATGTCAATTTCGGAGTTTTTCAATGGAAATAATGACTATAGCCTTTGGTTGGCTCTTACTTTGTTATGTTAAGTAAATTTTTAACCTTTTACAGCTTTGACTAAACTTGGCTGGGTGTTAGTGGGTACCATTTAGGGCCGTAGAAAGAAATGGTAGGACACGGGACAAAATTCTCTGCCAAGGGACCCCTCCAACCTCTTTTCTTTACCTTTTCAGGACAAGGAATGGGGTAGGGCCCCCACTGTTGGGCCAAAAGTACCGTGGCCAAGGACAATATGGTCCCCTTGTCCGACTGTCGACGGGTTGGTACCATGTACTCTTTCCTTGATTTTTTGCATTTTTTTTATGCCAGTAAACAATTCATTCATTTATTCATGCATCCATTGCTATGACAACCAACCCCCTGGCAGTCAGTCGCAGTCGATCGTTGTTAGCTGACAAGTCTCCACAAACAATGGAGAAAACAAGATCCCGGTAGTTGAAGACTAACTTCAAAGTTTGATTAATGCTGTTTGTCTTCACAAACATCTCTACAACGTAGCGACTCGTCTAAAGAACTTGACAGAGAACAAACAGGATTGACGAATCTTTATGCCTTGCAGGAAGCTCACTTTTGTAACGTTATGATTATCATAGATACCAACTAAAACAGAATATGCCACATTTCTCATACCACTACTTTCACTAGTTATATAATTTATCAAATAAAATATGGAAGCACAATTGATGAGAAATGCTGGCTTTTTAGTTATTCTGTGAATATTTTTCTTGGCGCCTTTCATCATCTATCTGATGCTAACTTTGTGTATAAATGAACAGGCTCTATTTTTTTTAACCTAGATGATTTTAGAACGAAGAAAAAAGCCTCTCAAGAGGAGGGGAGGTAGTTCGATCTGGAAAACCACTATTCGTCGCAGGGGACAAAGATGCTGACCAGATTAGGCCAGAATAGTACCCATAGCTGCTGAAGGAACCTGGGATTTTCATTTACTACCCTGACTGGCTTGATTGCCATGGTTACCTTTTCAGTCACGGAATACTCCAGCTTCTTCGGGATTTTTGTTCTGCTGATGAATCTGTGATTTCTTCGTTAAGTCAGCGATTTCTTCATTAAGTCAGCTATTGTTTCGTTAATTCAGTGATTTCGTCATTAAGGCCCCCCCCCGCGCATGGGGCGACCAGGTCGCTGCTGCCAATGAGAATGCTTACGGTATATGTAGCACTGCACACTTGACCGCCGCGGCCAGGCAGTCGCAGCCAGGCAGGCAGGACAATGACCGCTGCGGGCAGGCAGTTGACCGCCGCGGCCAGGCAGTCGCGGCGGCCATTGGGGTTCCAAGTGGCCACAGGGAGACCATACTTGTTCCGTGTTAATTTTTCACCACGTGATCGAGAATTGTCAATGAAAAACGGACGTGGCCGCGACGACCACTGGCCTCACGACCTAGCCGCCCAGTGCGCGGGGGCCCTAAGTCAGCGTTGTAACGTGTGCCTAATGCTCGTTTTGTGTCCTTTGTTGTTGTGTAGGTAACGGCTATCCGGCTTCACAAGCAAACAAAAATCAATGTAATAAATGCTCCTGAAAATTTAGCTCTCTATCTAATTATTTATTTAGCTACGAATTGGCTATTTAATGCATTAGCGTTATATTTGTTATTTAAAAAAGAAAATCCATTTAGTTCGAGGCTTGGCTTTGACTTCATAAATTTTCAACTCGTTCTCTTTTTGTAGTCAAATTCAGTTGGCTGAGATAGATGAAGAGACAGACGCAGACATCAAGTCGGCCACCAGGGAATCTCGAGTAAAAATACTAAGAGTCAAGCATCGCTCTTGTTTTTAACCGCTAATATCTCTTGGCACCTTTTGACAAATTTGCTTTTCTTCAAGCGACGAAAGTCTATTTTTAAAATTCCCTATTGTGACAGCAAAATAAAAATCGATATTTGGCTGGGGGTTTCCTTTTTCACATCGTGTCAAGGTTTATGCGGGATGAACTTCCTTTGCCATCTACTTCATTAATAACACCGTGTGCGTGTTTGTACCTCTATTCCTCCGGTTCTAAAGAATCTGTAAAGATCAGAGTAGTGCTAAATGAAAGATAATGAAACTGGCTGACCCCGGCGTAACATAAACTGTTCTAGCAAATAGCCACTCCCTCACGGCATCCACCGATACCTTCCCTGCGCCCCCCCCCCCCCCTTCCCCGCAATGGAATGCAGTGCCAGTACCCGTCCACTCGCTATATCCGCGTAACGTACGCCGGTCCGGTTGCCCAGTTGTCGCCACGTATGTTAGTATGCGGCTACGACGATAGATGGCGATATGTTATTAGCTTCGAGAACAGCTCAAGGTTTTTGATCGCTCGAAATGATTTTAATGGTTTGAAAATTACTTGAAAGGGTTTGATAAGGCTTGGACAGATTGAAAACAGCGGATAAGGTTTGACTCAAGTGACAGAAATAGCTTCGCTTGAACAGAGTGACAGAAACGGGCACCATGTTGCTCCACGGTCCTGACGTCATAATTTACTGCGTTTCGATTGGCTCTGGCCATGATCTCTGAATAGATCTGAACCCAAACGATGCATCATCACAAACCAAATATGTTTATATATATATATATATATCGATTACACTTCGAGTAGACCTATTGTGCTGTAACTTGATTTTTTTTTTACCCTAAATATGCGTAAAATTGAAAAGTAAAACTTGATCAGGCAAAGTTACTGGCCAGGCAAACTTTGAAAGAAACTTGGTTGTGAGAAAAGAAAAAGAAAAGAAAACGTAAAAGGACGACATATTTTGCATCACACTTACTATTAGCAATAATGACTGGACGCACGGAAAAAAAGCAGATCTATATAGGTTTTATCTAAATAGGTTTTAAAAGGTTGTCAAACATTCACGCTTCAGAAGCACGGAGGTACGTGGATTGAGCGAGGACAGCGAGCGATTGACACGTAAAGTAAACCTTTCAACGCGTTTCTCGCTTTGCTCTCTCCATCTTTCATTTGAGCTGCTCCTGCTTTCGTAAGGCCTTTCTTCCAGCGGAGTTGGCGAACAAACATGCAAACAAACAAATCGTACGTTTTGAATGATGTAGGTGAAATGCAGTAGTGCTAAGGAATGTGATGAACGATCTGTGAGCAATAATTGTATTTAGTTTGCGTCGAAATAATCAGTACGTCGGTTTTGTGATGCTCTGGTGGTCGAATAAATTACGTGAAACAAGGATCGGCGCCAATAGAGTGAACGAATCGAGCAATGTAGTAGTTGATATTAAGAAGATTGGATGGGTTTAGTATGGTTTAGTATGTACAGGAATCACCTAAACAGCAACTTGCTAGTTCCAACAGTTCTACTTGTGACCTGCTTATCATCCATGCCTTAGGGACAAAATATTTTGGACTTTGGATCTAGTTTGGCTTTTGCAAAAATAAAAGTGACTCTCTCTTCTTGCCCTATACCTGCCACAGACTGAGATCTCAATGCACGCAATCAGGATACAGACGGCCAAGGCAGCAGGCAAGACAGCCCTTCAGCCTTGCACCTTGCGTTAATGAACCAGCCAGGAAGGGGTGAACCTAGGCACAACGACTAAGAGCGGGAATGGGAATTCAGCGTAGGATGCATGTAAGAGTCCCAGGAATACAGCAGCATTTCTTCTAGCAGCCGCATTTTAAAATGGATGCTTAAGATTAAGAAACGGTAGATGAATAAAAGTTAAAAAACTTGCGACTGACTGTATTTCATGCGGAGTGTCAAGAAAAATTGATGTGTATCTCGATCGTTTGAAGGGTGTGTCCCTTCAAACCACAAAAAAAAAATGTAGGCTTAATTAGCATTCATCTAATGGTATCAGTTTGCTGCTGCCAGTATTATTATAGGGAAAATAATACAAACTAGCCATATTGGTTGCTTCGTTCACTGTATTGGCGTTGATCACATTCTGATCAGTTTGCCTGAGCGAACGTTGACAGTTTACAGAGCAGTTTTTCACGTATTTGAGGATAAAAAATTCAAGTTACAGCAATGAAAATAGGCCCGTCCGAGACGTAATTTAATTATCTTCCATTTGGCGCTAATCTCATCTTTGTAGGTGCTTTAATTCAAGAGGAGTAGAGGTACACACACACAAACCCACACACATCGTACATTTTTAATGATGTAGCTATTTCTTGAACTCCGTATTGTAACGTGTAGCCTTAGTCCCATGTTGACTACAAAAATTGTATGCTTAACTAATTACCTACCACAAACGTATGCAGGGTACTGGTTTTTTGTTGTTTTTTTTTTGCGTCCAATGTGTGCATAAGTTATTCTTTTTAAGTCCCACGAGTACCGTACATAAAAAAAAAACGTAAAAAAAAAAATTACCCTGCATACATTTGTGGTAGGTAATTAGTTAAGCATGTAAAAAAAAACTTTACTTTAAAGTGGCACTATCACCGATTGAAAGTAGGCAGAATCTGTTAACATCTAGCACTACCCACTACTATCTAGCACTTGCTTGCGCCAAGCGAAGGAATGCTGAACAGCATTTATTTTAACGAAATAAACAAGCCACGACCTCTTCAATTATTGAGTGAACATTTAGTATGTCCTCGCGCACCTGGTAGCAACCTATCAAGATCAACAATAACACTGCCGCTAGATGTCGCCATGAAATTTTCGTTCGCATTTCAATCAGTGATAGTGCCACTTTAAGTCCCATGCGTACGTAAGTCATTGTTTTTTTTAAGTCCCATGTGTGTCTAAGTCAGTTGCGAGCTTCGATCTCTCATCCTCTTCTTTGGGAAACCAAGACCACTTGGCCGTATTTTGCTAGATCTGTTCCGGTTCCAGGAAAATCCTCACAAATCTCGTGTTTCTTGGTCGAAGCTACGACGTATGACCTAGTCTACCAAGGGTTAATGGTAATTTGAGAAACATTTACGACAATAAGGCCGCCCGCGCACTGAGCGGCCATTGGTCGTCGCGGCCAAAAAAACACGGCGACGGGCCGCGCGCGACCACGTTCGTTTTTCCTTGATAATTCTCGATCACGTGATGAAAAATGAATACGGAGCAAGTATGGTCGCCCTGTGGCCAACTGCACGCCGCCCGAGATCCCAGTGGACGCGGCGACAGGCTGGCAGATGCGGGCAACTATGCGTTGTTGCTACATACACTACACATACACATACACAAAGCATTCTCGTTGGTCGCAGAGACCTGGCCGCGTGGCTTAGCCGCTGTGTCAGCGGTGGCCCTAACACTTTTATTAGAATGACACAATTTTGCGACTGAAGAAGAAGGGGAGGGGGGGTTCATTTTTTAAAATTCTTAAGACAATATTTTTGGCCTACATTATGCTAAAAACGAAAAACACATTTGCAATGTAAATATTGTTTGGTAAGTTTTTAATCCAGGTGTACAAAGTAATATACATAACTGATTAAGAGTAAAAGTAACGGATAGAAGTAAAAGATTTTACTGCAAGATTTTACAGCAACCGTGTGCCAGCTTCGACTGCGACGGCATCAAAAGCGAACATATCTGCATTCCATTAGAGCACTTGAACGGGAACAGTGTGTGACCATAATCATACAGGCTACTAGCTTGTACCAATACCCTTAAAGTGCTGTTATTTTCCGGAAGCATTGTTTAATACGTATGTGTAACGATTTTACATGTGATCGAACCGCTATTGCCCTTGACTAAATGTGCTAGCTGCATGTACAGTATTATTGGCCGTTCTTCCGTTCAAGTAACCAAAGTAGACTCTCACTAATTAGCTTGAGAGGAGTATGAAAAGGTGTATGAAAAGAAAAGTTAATTATGAGGATTAGCGTCCTTTTCAAATCCTAATTTTGTATTTTAACCCTATAGTTTTCTTAACTCTACATTTTTTAAACACTGAAAGATTTCCATACCGTCACGAATTATGTTGTACAATTCTAACATTATCCTCATTATAGGTTATGAATAAAAATTTGCCAGGTTCGCTTTTGGTGTTCTAACAATCCATGCTGGTGCACAATGCTGGCTGGTTGCTTGCGTTCTAGGCAGCTATATGCGGTTTGAAAAACTTGCAGTAAAAATGTTATATCGTTTACTTTGTGCGCCGGATTAAAAAGCTTATAAAAAATGTGACCGTTGCAAATGTTTTTTTCTTCTTTTCAATATAATGCTTTGTTTGTTTGTTTGCTTTGGGGTTGTCTTATTTTTCATATAAAAACAGTAATTTTAACAGAACAGTGTCTTACTCTGCCAGTTGTCCAGGTCTTAAAACGTATACTCTAGGATGGTATCAAAGGTCTTGGCTGACAGCTGAGGCTGGCCACGGGTGAACACGAGGTTTCAATTAACCATTTTCAAATGATAAAATACCTTTTTTAAACGATGTCATTTCGTAACGATGGTTTGAATGAATGGATGCATGGGTTGGGTATGCCAGGCAAATAAGCAGGATTTTACTACTTAAATAAACGAATCAATATTTATATCTTCAAAACAAAACTAGTTAAGGATTACCGCCATGCTTTTTGGTCGTTTGAAGTCGTGATATCAAACGCCAAGCTCTTTTGCCAAGTTAATCCCACCGAGTAACATTTATCAACCGGGCGGGAATCGTAGGGGGTAGTGCATGAAGTTTTTGTATTCAAAGTAGTCGGGGTAGGGTGGGCCAAATGGTTTTTATTGTACGGGTTACTGAATATGACAAAAAAAGGTTTGGAAAGTAGATCAAACTGTTTTATTTAATTAACCGTGTAACAAACCAACACACTGTCAAACCTCAGCATTGAAGGTTTTTCTTTGCATTACTAAATAACAGAATAGGAAAAAGAGAGGGTGGGGGAAGCTCAAACTATTTTGGTGAGTCTAGTAGGGAAGGGGAGGGGGGCAAAATAAATGTAGTGCTCAGAAAATTCTTCAGCCCTCCCTTTCCTCCCCCCCCCCTGAAAATATTGACTCGTTCACTAAATGAGAGCCAAACTAAGTCAGATATGCAAACTTATTTTTCTCTTAGTGATCAGGAAATTACAAGAACCAGTGGCGCTCTCTATTGCAATCATCTGAACTGACAATTTTGTCCTTAGTCTGCTGACCTTCTAGCTATCCGCCCCTTGATCCTTTACTGATACTGGTAAAATGTCGTGGTACATTTCACGTCATTTTTCATTTAGCCATAAACTTTTTAAACGCCGAAAGTTCTAGACGTAATGACTTTTTAATTACTTTCTTACGGGAATTAAGACTTAATCCAGTTTATTTTAAAAAATAATTATTTTTTAGGGGGTCGAGGAAACTGGTTTTATTTTTTATTTTAGGAATTTTAATTAATTGTACAGAGATTTTGTGACGTTCCCGAAAGTACATGGAGACTTTTAACATAATGAAATCGATAAAATGTGTGGGTTACACAAAATGATCGAATTTTTTTTTTTTTGGTAGCTCATCCTTCCATCTGAATGGGGATTTGTTTGTAGTGCTTTTTTAAGCTTGGTGGTATCAGCCGCGTACCGTGTATTTACAGGGTGAGGCAAAAGTCTGGTCACACGCAAATAACTGCCGATATAATGGTCCTATGTTAATTCTGAAGACATATTTGTAATGCAAGTCAGATATGGGGAATCCAATGAAGATATTTTCAATGACCTTGAAAAAAAGCATTCAAGGTCATCTGCATTCTATCTTCCAAACGGTGCAAGATACGGCAAAAAAGTGAATTACAAAGTTGTACGCGAGCATCAAACATGACAAACTGCGAAAACAGATTGAAAATCGGAGCATAATTGCAATAGTTATAAGGAAAACAAAATAGCAACAAAGTCTTCCCTAAACGCTTTAACTGCCATGCAGTGTAGCTTAGGGGCTGCCTCTACAAGCGAATGCACTATGTGATGCGAGTCTTTCCTGCGTCAATCAACGCAAGTGAACAAGTGCAGTTCAGTATGCAATTAAAGAAAACAACGTATGATACGGATTAGGTCTAAATTGCGCCATCATTCACAACACAGAAAGCCACGTTTGGTATGTGATTATTTTCTGGTTTTACATTTAGTATTTTTTTCCGGCGGTTATGCCCCTTTAAGTGACATCCAGCCCGGTTGCCACAATCGCCAAAACGCATTGTTGTTACGAATGCCCATACTTCATTTCCGAAGGCAGAAAAACTTTTTTTTCTGGGGAAGTGGGGGTGGTCGAAAATTACATCCCACTTTTCGCCCCCTGCTACAAGAAAACGTACGACAGTTAAGGGAAAACGTACGTATTGTTAAGGGAGGATTATTTTTCTTGTGTTGTGAAGTGTATGGTATCATAATGAAAATAAAAATATTTGAAGTAAACAGCGAATACATTTTTCGAAGATTTTCTTCTCGTTCTTTGCGGCACTTTCATTCCTGTCTCTCTCAGCCGCCTCCCGCCCCTTCCCCCTCAGTTATATTTATGTCATGTCTTCCAGTCAGTAACATGTACGTTTGAATAATGCTACAATTAGCCTACTACTATTCGGCGTATTCTGATCCTAGGCCTATCATGCATTTTTCTTGCAACGTATTTCCTGATGAAAAAAGCTGATGAAAGTACTTTGTTTTAAAGGCGGGGGGGGGGGGGGGGAGAGGTATGTGCGTTGTCCTAGGTGGCGAAAATATAAATCTATCTTTGCCAGTGAGCAAATGACGCTAATCCATCTTGTCAATTGTTTCCTGTTAACCATAAACTTATAATTTACCCTTTAATGGAAGTAATCTGTAATGAGATACTGATTTAAGAAGCTGTTAAAAAGTGCCCTCTGGGTTTAAGTGAGGGCATTCGTAAGGGCAAAACGTTTTTTCATTGCTGGGGTGATTGTTGCGACCGGCCTCGAAATCACTCAAAAGGGCATTAGGCTTCGGCCAAAAAAATAATAAATGTAAATTCAGAAAGTAATCACATACCGAACGTGACTTTCTGTGTTGTGTTAGGCCTAATCCGTATTTGTGTTCGTTTACTGCGATCTGAAATTTAACTGCACTCATTGGTGCAGGAAAGAAATGGCTCGCATGCACTCGCTTGTACAGGCAGCCCCTAAGCTTCACTGCATAGCAGTTAAAACGTTCAGGGAAGACTTTGTTGCTATTTTGTTTTCCTCATAACTATTGCAATTATGCTCCGATTTTCAATCTGTTTTCGCAGTTTGTCATGTTTGATACTCGCGTACAACTTTGTAATTCACTTTTTTGCTGTATCTTGCGCCGTTTGGAAGATAGAATGCAGATGTCCTTGAATGATTTTTTCAAGGTCATTGAAAATATCTTCATTGGCTTCCCCATGTATGACATACATTACATATGTCTTCAGAATTAACTCAGGACCATTATATCGGCAGTTATTTGCGTGTGACCAGACTTTTGCCTCACCCTGTATATGATTGAAGTCCTCTCTCCAGCAAAACTAAAACTATTAATTTCTCCGTTTATATTCAATATATTTCGACCAAACTTTGCCAGATAGTAGATAGCAACTTATCCAAACTTTACACCAACTTTTATGCAATTCCATGCAAGAGTAAACGTAGGGAGCCACACGTAAATTTGAAAACTGTTCACTTCTTGTTGTTGTTCTGGTTCTTCTTTTTGTTCTTGTGCTTGGCTGACACGGTTTCAGAAAAAACTACTGCACCTACCTAAAATCTGAAACATGATCTGAGCCAGAAATTTTCCTGGGCTTCAACCTTACATGGACCACTTTTTCGATTGGTCGATCCATTCCGGAGTTACGGGACCCTAAACGATCATTTGATTGTTTTACATTGTTTTAACCATTGTATTTAGGGAACAATGCCACTCAGCAAACTCCAGATTCATTCTTCGTCCACGTGTTATGTCTTTGCTAAAATGTCAATTGTTGAACGGTAAAATGAAAGAATCCGTGTTTCAGCTAAACGCACATATTTTTAAACCAAACTAAACCCGATCATATATTTAAAACGTAAAGCACAACAGCACCTAAACAGATGAAATTTTCTCAATTGTACATTTGATTATTTCAATTAAAAAGCATCAATTTTTATCCGGTGTTCATTTTAACAAGTGAAAATTCAATCATATATCCACCTTTTTTTCGTCACACTTGACGTTTTTGTTTGTGTATGTATATGATTGATGTCACTCTAACAGAACTAAAAATATTATTATCTCCGTTCCAATTCAATATTTTTCGACGAAACTTGGCCAGATAGTAGATAAACATGCAACGATACCAAAAATTATGCAATTCTGTGCAATAGTAAAAGTAGGGAGGTACACTTTTTCAATTGGTCGAGCCATTCCGAACTCACGGAATCTTGAACGATCAGTTTTATTGCCTTTTGGATTGGTTTAACCGTCAAAGGGTTTAACGAGCGTTAACCACTCCTGGTCATCTGCACGAAGCCTAAGGCCCTATTGTCTGCAACAGCCAGATTCCCAGGCGGTCACCCACCCAAGTATCAATCCAGCCCAATGCTGCTTAACTTCGGGGATTTGAGGTTTAACAGTTGTTTTTAGGGAACAATGCCAATCAGCAAATGCCTAGTCCATTCTTCGTGTTATATTTTTGCTAAACAATTGATTGTTGATGGGAAAAATGAATGTTTCAGCTAAATGCATATCTAGACACACGCGCTGCCAAGTAACAGTAGATCATCCCATTGTGGACATCCGATTGTTAATAAATTGATAAAAAGGTGGCTCACTAAGAGACATGTGTCTGTTAACTGTATAAGCAATTGAAAGCATATTTTGGCATGTTGAGGATAAAATCCCAATGCGTCAGAAATGTTACAAATTGTGGAAAATGTAAGGAAAAGAGTCAGAGACTAGGAAAAACTAAAATTTAAAGGATGAGTGTCCACCAATCATAGAGAAAAAGAAGCGTCAATAACGTTGTTTTTGTGTTACTGTCTAGCTAGTTAGCTAGCTATCTAACCCATGTTAAATCCCATAGACTTTTTGCCCATGGCTAGCGCAAAATTGAGAAGGCCTACGTAGCTGAATTTTGGCACACGGATGCATGGTGATCTGAGGAGGGTCCTTTTGTTGGTTTGGGGGTTGTAGGGGTCAGGATAAATGGGTTTTGAAATTCGCCACCAGCGAATTTAAATTTCGTTTCTTTTCCAAGTTGCAACCAAAGATTTCAAGCAACAATGTCTTGAACAATCAACACTGGTCTTTAGATTTACTGTAAAAGCCTGGACGAACTAAAAACTGAACTGTAACGAAGGACAAAATAAGGAAACATTAACGTTGCCGTGGATTGCGTAAGAATAAAAGGATGCACGTTAGATGATGGTTACGATACGAGCATCCACGAGCTAACGGGGTTTTTGTTAATAACCCAAAAATAAAATGCTTCGCGTTCTTCTGTTTTAGTAACAGCGACCTTCGGGGGTTTCTACATGACTAAATGTCAACGAAATCTTGAAAAGTTAAAGAGAAGGTGCAGGGATAAACAAAACAACCGAAGGGGATGCGCTGAATGAGTAAGCGAAGCGAACGAAATCAGCGATTGTTAGCCTGTGTGTGCCAAAATGGGATTGAAGCAACTTAAGCATGTGAAGAGTGGTCATACAATAAACCAAGCCGTGGCAATTTGGCTAATCTAGCGGCTAATTGGCAATGGTAAATTTGAAAATTAGAAATGTGAAAATTTATAGAAATAAAATTCCTCTAGAAAAAAGGTACAGATGAAGATAACACGGTGTAACCTTATGTACGTTCACAGTCCTATGAAAGTTGTGATATCCACCCAAAACCCAAACTGGTAGAAAAACCCGCCAAGTTAACAAAAACGCTCGGCCTTTGAAGGTAGCGATATCATTAAACCAAAGAAAGGCCGCCAAGGTCAATCCTATTAGCCAAGTTAATCGCACCCAATAATATATACTTTGGACGTTAAATGAAAACTTGCAGATTGATAAAGCGAGTAGCAATCTTCCAAGTTTTCATTTAACTTTCGAACTATTAGTCGGTGCGATTAACTTGGCTAATAGGATTGACCTTGGCAGCCTTCCTTGGTTGAATGATATCACTACCTTCAAAGGCCGATCGTTTTTGGAAACTTGGCGGGTTTTTCTACCAGTTTTGGTTTTGGGTGGATAGTTTTAAACCAAAATAAGCTACTTTAATAATTTCGACGGCCTCGAAATTGACAGCTAGAAACGATAGAATGGCTTATTTATTTCGTAGAAGCATACTTTCAGAGCTGAGCTGAATTTGTTTAAAGTGAGCAGCAAAAATAATTTTCACACCTTTGCAAATGAACAAAAATTACTTCCAACAATTATTCACCCCCGCAAAGTTAGACAATTAATATCACATCATTTCAATTGTCGAGGGCATAAACCATTGTACTAGGAAGTATCCTTATCATATCAAAAACCAAAACTGGTAAAAGGGGCCGCCAAGTTCCGAATGGTTCGCCCTTTCAAAGGAGTGATATCAACACACCAAAACATTTGCCAAATTAATCGCACCACTTAATAATTCGAAAGTTAAATGAAAACTAGAACATTGCTACTTTCGGTAGCAATGTTCAAGTTTTCATTTAACGTCCAAAGTATTATTCGGTGCAATTAAGTTGGCGAATGTTTTGGTGTGCTGATATCACTCCTTTGAAGGGCCGAGCCATTTGGAACTTGGCGGCCCCTTTTACCAGTTTTGGTTTTTATATGATATCACTCCTTTTTTTTAAAATTTGTATTGACTCAACTCCACTACCGTGCAGATATGTAATAAAGTGACACGTCAACAAGAAATTGGTTTTCACCTGTTGTCTATAGACCGAACCTTTCTCAACTTAGTCACCTCTTTATAGGTTTTTGGTTTGGTTTTAATTTTGTGGGAATTTGTTTTATTTAGTTAGATATGGTGTGTTGATCACTCCTTTGAAGGACCGAACCACTCTCAACTTGGTGGCCTCTTTACCAGTTTTGGGTTTTGTTTATTTTGCATTGTTTTTACAGTTGGTTTATTTTTCGTGAATTTGACGTGAATACAATTTCTTTGCAACTTTGTTTAGATTTATCGTGGTACACTAGTGTGTGTCTAGGCATGCACGTCAGTTTACACGTTATCATTGTCCGAACTTTGGCCGTCCAATGAGAGACGATGCCGACAATACTAGCAATGGTTATAACAATATTTTCGTACTTACGCGCCCTCCCACGCCATCCTCGTTACGCTCCCAGGCTCCAAACCATAAAGGTATGCAGTTTGTATTGTACTGCACCCATTCATCCAATTTCATAGCTGGAAGCCTTCCCATTATCTCGGTATCGATGAATAATCACCCTATGGGATTTAACATGGGGATGAGCGGACTAGCTAGTAACTAGGAACACATTTCCAACGTTATTGAGTGCCAGATTTTGCAATGAAAGCAGCTTAGCTGGCATTCCTACACGAGTTAGTTTTTGTACCGCATTATTATTTTTCCCCAAGTACCTGAAATGTGCCCAACAATGCTTCAGGATATTAGACACTGTCGCTATGGCGTCGCGCTGTAGTGGTGTATAACCTCGACAATTGAATTGATGTGATGTTTATTGTGATGTTTGTTGCCTAATTTGGCGCGAATGTCAAGATACTACAAATTAGTAACACGGATTAATTAACACTGGCGATAGCCAGTGTTAGTAAGGGTCGACCTAGGACCTCTGTGTTAAACTCTCAACTTTGAGAGCTTATAACTCCGTCAAAATTAAACATCTTTGAACCAAACTTGGAATCTTGCCTTGACTAGTCAATGCCTGTCTGCAGTCCAAAAATTGTGAAATTCGGTCCAGCCAAACCGGAGATGTAGACAGGGGCCAAATAGACAACTTCTTGTTCTGCTTGTTGTTGTTCTGGGGATACTTTAGTCTGGTCTCTCTACGGGTCAAACCATTTGTCCTATAAAGCTGGTTCTTAGCTCGTATTACAGGTATTGCTCTGTAGATGTGCCCTTTCCATAAGGCCTTTTCTAATAGGTCAAGTGGTTCAGGGGTTACGGAGCTCTAAACCACCAGATTGATTGTTTTACATTGTTTTAAACATTGTTATTATGCAACAATGCCAAATAGCAAACGCCAGCTACAAGACATAGACTGAAGATTAAAGGATTTGTTTCTATTGTTACCATTGGTGATAGCCAGGTTAGTAAGGGTCAGCTTAGGGTTTCTTGTGTTAAACTCTCAGCTTTGACCGTCAACTGCACTGTTTTACAGTTCAGCTGCAATTCTAAAAGTAACACGAATTAATAAGCAAAAACGGAACGTTAAA
>JAHWFP010114902.1:0-15405 GCA_023313725.1 Lithobius niger | reverse complement strand
CTTAATATTGTTGTGTTTGGGAACTTAGGGTTGTCATGGAAATTTTTTTTTTTTTTTTTTTACAGGAAGATCTGCAAACTTTATTGACTTAACTACAATACAAAATCATTTGCAACTTGTGTAGTTCATGGAATGCCGCTCCTAGCTGTACAACAACGTACAAAGTCTCATTACGTTTGTGATTAAACCACAAACTTGGAAAACGCTTATTTATTTTTCCTATTTTGTATGAAATAAAAGCATTCCGACCACTAAATCGCATATTTTTTTTTCTTCCCTAATAATAAAAAAGGATAATATTTTATATTTTCAGAATAGATCCTAAAAAATATTTCACTTGCGTTTACTGTGCGGAAATATACTCTTCCCAACATCAACTACGCAATCACCTTCGGTCGGCGCACTCGTCCATTCTGAATGAAGAATGCGAGTGTTTCCTCGATAACTTACCCGTACATCTCAGGGATTGCGTTCATCTGTACCAAATGCAGGGGTTCTGCCACCATCAATACGACATGCCTCTGCCGGAAGAATTGGGACTCATCGATCCACTGCAGTTTCTACTGTCACTTCGTCTGGCCTTGCAATCGCTATTACTGGTTTGTCTAAACCAGATGGTCAACTGCAAGACCCAAATCTGCTTGGGGGTCGAATTCGTCAGGGATACGACCGTAATTCAGGCAGGATTCTGGTCCCGATACACGGAAATTACAACCCGAACGATATTCCCGCCCTCTTGGACGAAGCCTTCAATAAAATTCAAAGTTCTATCGACGCCTTCGCCGAACGTGGAAGTGGTTGGGTTATTTCCCGACTGGACAAACTCATCATCAGGGTTGCAAAGTACAAACCGCTGCAGGCAACGTCCTACATTCCGCTCCCTAAGGCGCTCGCCGCCAAGTCTTATGCCGTGGTAAACGTTCAAAACTTGAACGACCAAAAATGCTTCTTGTACTCTGTACTTGCCGCAGGTTTAGGACTGACCAGCAAAGACCCGGACGATTATCTCGAGTTCGCAGACATGCTCGACACCAGCATGATTTCTTACCCGATGAAGCGCGGTGAAATCGACAAATTCGAAAAGGCGAACGATCTCTCCACCAACGTTATAGGTTTTCACGACGAGGAAGGATTGTACCCGCTTCGCGTCTCCAAAAATTTAGACGGTCAACCCATCGATCTTCTCCTGCTGGGCAACGGAGACTCTGGAACGGTGAACACCCATTACTGCGCCATCAGAGACATCGCCGGATTTTTACGCTTCCGAGGCACGGGCAGTCACGGTAAGTTCTACTGCCGGAACTGTTTCGCCGGGTTCAGAAAGGAGTGGATGCTCTCGACTCACCGGAAAGTATGCATGAAAATCAACCCCGCGCAAGAGCTTAAATTCAAGTCACCCGGAGAAAACTTTCTCAACTTTCGGCATTTCAACCGTATGAACCCCTTCCCGCGCATCATCTACGCCGATTTCGAGTGAATCCTTCGCCCCATGCACACCGCTCGACTCGAACCTTCCACGAGTTTGACGACAAAAATCCATCAGCACGCTCCCTGCAGCTTTGGTTACGTCGTCGTGGGACAGAACGGGGAGATTGTTAATCAACAATATTACTTGGGAGAAGATGCTGTCGACGTGTTTTACGAACGCATGCGGGAAGAAGTCGAAGATTACCTCCCGCTGTTGCAAGACGTGAAACCACTGAAACTCACCCGAACCGAAAAAATCGGTTACTATCGCACCAAAGTCTGTCATTACTGCGAAAAACCCTTCAACTGCAGAGACCCCAAGAAAGTTAGCGAACAAAAGGTGAGGGACCACTGCCACGTCAGCGGGAAGTTCAGGGGAGCCGCTCATTCGAAATACAACTTGAGCGCTCGAGAACGGAGAACCATTCCCGTCGTATTCCATAACCTAGAAGGCTACGACATGCACATATTGGTAACCGCCGTGGACAAGTTCAAGGGACACGTGGAAGTCACTAGCTGAAACACGGAGAAATTTCAGAGCATGACCATTAAAAGGAAGGGCGTAAATCTTTGATTCATGGACAGTCTGAGTTTCTTGCAAGTTTCGTTGAACACTCTAGTGGAGAACCGCAAGAAAAGCAACGTCGGCTTCCCCATCCTCGAAGCCGCCTTGGACTCTGGCCTAAAATCCGCCTGGTTTCAGGACAGCACCACTCGAGAAGATGTGCTGAATCTCCTGACACAAAAGGGTGTCTACCCTTACGAGCACGTGCGAGACATGTCCGTTTTCGATAAGGACGAACTACCATCGAGAATGTCGTTCTTCTCCCAGCTGAAAGACGAACAGTTAGCGGGCGACGAGTACGTTAGAACGCTCAACCTCTGGCTCAAGATGAAAACGAAGAAATTCGGTACGTACCACGAGATCTACCAAATGATGGATGTTTTCCTGCTCGCGGACATATTCGAAGACTTTAGAAAACTTTGCGTGGAAAACAACAAGTTGGATCCCTGCTACTACTTATCCACTCCGGGATTCAGCTGGGCGGCTCTGCTCAAAATGATGGAATCCGAGTTGGAACTCTTCACTCACGTCGGGAAGCACAACCTGATAACTTCCGGCATTCGAGGCGGCATTTCCTTCGTGGGAAAGAGGTTCGCGAGAGCCAACAACAAGTACCTACCCGACTTCGACCCGCGCGAACCCTCCACCTACATAGTAGACTTGGACATGAACAACCTATACGGCTTCGTCATGTGCTCCCACCTGCCTTACGACGGCGTCCGTTACCTGACGAGGGAAGAAATCAGGACCTTCGACGTAGACACCGTGCCGGACGACGCGAATGTCGGCTACATCCTGGAAGTGGACCTCGAGTATCCGAGAGAACTTCACGACGAGCACAACGATTACCCTCTCGCTCCGGAGAAGATCGACGTTAGGGAGGAATTCTTGTCCCCTTACTCGCGAGATTTGGCCAAAGACTTGAAGCATACTATCAGATCTTCTGGCAACACCAAGCTCGTTCCGAATCTTCTGCACAAGAAGAACTACGTCGTGCACTACCGGAACCTGAAATTCTACCGCCGGCACGGGCTAGTACTCCGCCACATCCGAAGAGTCCTCGCCTTCAACCAGAAACCGTGGATGAGGGAGTACATCGACTTCAACACCGAGAAAAGGCAGGCGGCGACCGCTCCGTTCGAGAAGGACTACTTTAAGCTCTTGAACAACTCGGTGTTCGGCAAGACCATGGAAAACAAACAAAATCGGCTCGACGTCAAACTATGCACCGACCCTAAGCGGGCGTTGAAATACACGTCCCAACCCCACGCCGACTCCTTCAAGATCTTGAACGAAAACCTAGTGCAGATCAACCGGCGCATTCGAAGCGTTTGGTGCGATCTCCCCACTTACTCGGGATTCTCCATTTTGGAACTGTCTAAACTCGCGATGTATGAGTTCCATTACGAGTTTATTCGGCCAAAATACGGAGACCGAGCTAAGCTCCTCTTCACCGACACCGACAGCCTTTGCTACCGCATCGAAACTGACGACGTGTTCGAGGACATGCTCCAGAACAGAGATCGTTTCGATACGAGCAATTACCCCTGATACCATCCCCTATTTTCAGAGTCGAACAAGCAGGTCCTGGGCAAGATGAAAGACAAGATGGGCGGCGTACCCATCCAAGAGTTCGTCGGACTGTGAGCGAAGATGTACGCCATCAAAACTTGGAGAAAAGAGAGCATTAAAAAGGCCAAAGGAATCCAGAGATCGTTCGTCAAGAAGCACTTGTCCTTCGACGATTACAAATCCGCTTTGAAATCGAAGGCACCGTCGCAAAAGGGTACTTGGGCGAATATCACCAGCGTCGGACACGAGTTGAGCACGGTGCGAGTTTCGAAATCCCTCCTCTCGCCGTACGACGACAAGCGCTTCATCTTGGGAAATGGCGAAGACACTTTAGCCATCGGCCACTACGACTCGGGCGCGTGGAGAGAGTACGAGGACGACTTCGACTCGAACGTCGACGTGATGAGCGACGAGGAGGGAGAGGAAATGGAGAGTTTAGCGCTCAAAATGCAGGAAGAGGATAACGTGAACGAGCAGAAAAAGTTGGAAGAGAAGGAGAAAGCGGCTCGGAGACTCTCTTTCCTGGAAAACCGGCGGAGGAGGTTGGAGGATCCTTCCGCGTGGGAGGAGAAGCGCAAAATGGCAAAGCGAGAGTTGGAACGGGAAAGACGGGACTCGTTGTGCCCCGAGCTGAAAAAGGACATATTGGAGAAAGATGCCGCTCGTAAGAGTGATGCTCGAGCCGGAGAAACTGAAGCTCGGAGAAAAGAGAGATTGGAGAAAATAGCTGCTTCAATGAGCAAAATTCGAGCTCAAGAAACTGAGGCGCAGAGAAAAGAGAGATTGGAGAAAGTGGCTGCTTCAATGAGAAAAATTCGAGCTCAAGAAGACGAAGAACAGAAAAAAGAGAGACTAGCAAAAAAAACTGCTTCTATGAACAAAGCTCGAGCTCAAGAAACCGAGACGCAGAGTAAAAACAGACTAGCAAAAAAAGCTGCAGCTAAAAGGAAACGTCTACAAGACGAGACGGAGGACGAAAAGAAAGAAAGATTGGCAAAAAGACGAGCGCGGAGCGGAATATAACGAGCTTGGTACGCGATGTGGAGCTATTCTTCTCAGGAAGGGAAACCACATATAAATAAAAGAAGCCCGCCATTTGTTATAGGCCTAGTAGGTGATCTACCGGGGAACCGCATGTAAAATCTAGAAACGAGCCACGTACCTACCTCCGTGGTGGTTTGGAAACCGGTACTTACACCAAGCTTAATACGCGAAAGTTCATAAAAGCAACTTTTTAGGGTAGCCGGTTTTGAGGGCCCTCTAATGTCGCTTATTCGTCACGCTGTAAAGCACTCTCGCAATGTGAAAGCTCCTGAGCCCCTCGAATGTCGTTAATTTTTGTCGTTCTGACGAGTGCAGTTAACAATTCGTCAATCTCATGATGTGTACGCTTTTTGAGCGCTCGCACCACCCCCCCCCCCCCCCCCCCGCCCCTCGTCCAGATCTACGAAGTTCCGCGCGTGGGAAGCACGTTTTGGAGGGTGTATGTGCCGGGATGCAGCAAATTGCGCTTCCCTCCAGATCGACGAAAACGAAAAAAAAAAGCCAGCAAAGTGCAGTTTCTAATTCGTCTTTATCATGCTGTGTGCTAATTCGTCATTAACATGCTGTTTGCTAATTCGTCATTATCACGTTGGGTGGGTTTACTTTATTGAGGTTGGGTTTACTTTAGTGGGGGTAGGTTTACTTTAGTGGGGGTGGGTGTACTTGAGTGAGGTAGGTTTACTTGAGTGAGGTGGGTTTACTTGAGTGGTTTACTTTAGTGGGGCTGGGTTTACTTTAGTGGGGGTTGGATTTACTTTAGTGGGGGTTGGATTTACTTCAGTGGAGGTGGGTTTACTTGAGTGGTTTACTTGACTGGGGGTAGGTTTACTTGAGTTGACGGTGGATTTACTTTAGTGGGGTGGGTTTACTTGAGTGGTTTACTTGAGTGATTGACATCTACCAGAAGTGACGTCATACCGGAAGTGACGTCATACCGTAAGTGATGGCATACCGGAAGTGACATCAGGGGGGTGTGGGTTTGTTTGTCCGTGCCATATCGCCTTTTCCATCTACTGACAGCAAACGTGGCGTATTGGCCTCTTCTTTAATTACTTGTCTGACTACTTTTCTTAGACTGCTGAAGCATGTTGGACTTGTAACGGTACAACCCTGGCCAGTGGCGTAACTAGGGTTTTGTAGTGAGGGGGCTACACTAGGCATTTAGCCGAATGGTGTGGAGAGAGAACCGAATAAGAGCCACGGAAGCTGATGCATTTTTGCTATTTTCCGGCAGTTTCTGGCCTTGTAAAGTGCCGTTGGAAACATTTTTATAAAACCAGTTTTGCTGACTGCATTATACGCATAAAAAAATTTATAATCTTTCAGTTTTTCATACTAGATACTTATTTTTTAAACACTGATAATTTGTTAGAAATGTTGGGAATTTTAAGCAAAATATGGAGTTAGTAATTCTTACTGTAAATCTTTACTGATTTTCATATTTCTCCATTTGTTACCTGGTTATTTTAGTGATTTAAAGGAGAAACAGTAGAAGTATAAATTAGCTAAGATGAAAGTTGCGTCTTTGACCTCAAAATGCAGCCATCTGACGAATATTTGGCCAATTTGCCGAATAAGCTTTCAAAATCTGATGGAGGTGGCTAATCGCTCCCCCCCACTTGTTACGCCTCTGATCCTGGCTCTAATTTGGAGATTTATTCAATGTGTCATGTTTGTCATAATCAATTCCTGGTCAAAAAAAGATTACAGAAGAGGGCAATGCTTGAAGTTTGCTAGCCAATAGGATTAAGGTTGGAGGTCTTTCCCTGGTTGAATGATATCACTGCTTTCAAACGACTGTGAAGTACAAAAGATCACGCCATCGTATATTCATCTCTAGCTCTACAGTAATAATAACAATTACTATATAATCTCATCCACTCGTCGAAACTCCTATTGCGGCGACACACTTCTTTAAAAAATTGTTTTCTTCCCCTACTTGATTGAACCCTGTGCTCTCCATGAACATTTTGTTTCCAACTCTTCTTGCAATGAAGGCACCCAGTCTCTTAGTGAGCTACCTATTTGCAACACCAATGTATCTGACAATTATTAAGTACTGAAACGATAACCATATAACACTTAAGATTGTTATAATATACTGCTAGATGACAAAACAATGCTTACAACAATGATTTTGCACTTATGCACCACTTCAGGGTCACGTGTTTCTGGTTGCAACCCCGAATTGCGAAAAAGACATTTTTCCGTACGACTTTTTATCTATGTGACAAAATTTAAACTTGTCCTCTAGTGTGTTACTGGCTAGCTAGTTAGTATAGTTAGCTAGCTAGCCAGTAACACACTAGAGGACACGTTAACACACTTTAATTTTGAAGTTTTCTTCGTTACTGGACCCAACAGGCCTGCTTCCAATATTTTTCAAAGATTTCTACTGCTTGGGGAATTTTCACCAATAGGCTGACATCAGCTATAAGCTTGTTACAGTTAGAAGACACAGCCTGCCAGTGAGATACATGCCACCTATGGCAAAGTGTTAGTATGGTAACAGGCTTTCAAAAAATCTTTGGTGTCAACCCCGCATTTTTAGCATGGGTGGGGGGTGGGGGTGGGGGGAGATTATATACCCCTCCTTAAAATAGGACTAAGTAGCAAAATTAGTGAATCCCCATCATGTTTGGTATCAAATGAAAGGTGTTAGTCTACAGATTATTAATAAAGTAAAACATTTGACCTTCGACCTCATTTGACCCAAATAAAGGTCAAAAAGGTCAAAAATTACAAATTTTTCCACGAATTTGACAAAATTATTAAATTTTTATGGTATCTTGTCATGTTTGGTATCAAACGAATGGTGTCGGTCCGAAGACCATTAATTAATTATAATATTTGACTTTTGACCCCATTTGACCTTAATACAGATAAATAGAAGGTCAACAGTTTAAGTTTTTTCCCAAATTTAATAGAACTAGTGAATATTTACTATGCTATCTTGTATAGTATCAAATGAAAGCTGTTGACCTGTGGATCATTATAAATTGATCTTTGACCTCATTTGACCCACTTTACTGATGACTTTTAAACATTCACAAGTAATCACGTATCATGTTAAAATCACGTATAATGGCAAAACAGCCATTGGCTTTTATATACCAGCAAAGCAATTGTAGATGCATAGATGCGATTTGCAAGATGTTCTATTATGACCAGGAGAGCTATACATCTTAATAGCATTTCTTCTAGCAGTAGGATCCTATTTTGAAAAGACAGTGGTAGAGGTAGAATTATATAGTCATCAGACAGTACAAAAAATACTGCAAGGAAACCACGTCAGAAGAGCTGTCCAAGCTCATCTATCCGTATTAGAGGTTCTCTCTTCATGTTCTGTTTCATGCATTTTCGATAAAAAATATCCATGTATCAAAGCATGCGTTGAAGATAAAGCTTTTCGTTTAAATAAGGCATGTGCGGAAAGAGATTAAAAAACATTCCACTTATTCACAAAGAAGTGTCGAATATTTTAAAGACAGAATATGTGATTAAAGTTTTTTAAGAATTCGAAGCTGCTGATGCCACTAATCCTATCTCAGTTGCTCTTTTGCAATTCATGCAGATGGTGGTTGATCTTTGGGATTTTACTAGAAGTGTGCGATCTGGGATTTGCACCTTACTACACTTAAGGAACAGGCAAAATATTTCTTTGCCCATGACAAGTGTAACTACGCAAGAATCCTTGCAATTTATTTAGCTGAAATAAATGATTTAGGGGAAAATGCTCCAGATACACTTGCTGAATTTGAAAAAGGCAATTGGAAAGTGAACAAGACCATGTGCTGTTTTGTAGTATTGGTGGCGACCACGCATAGAAGCACATCGACCAAAGCATTAAAGTGTTGGAGATATTCGACGTATACCCTTAATGCCGTTGCATTTGCAAGATCTTTTCTTGTAGCACCTGAAATGACAAGGTTGGCAAGTGAAGCACAGGACGTGGCTGTTGTAAATACGTCAAGAAATCTAAAGCATCACGGGTTAAACCTATAGCAACTTTACAAACAATCAGTGACAGCACACTGAAGCTTCATATCTATTTCAAGGAGTTATTAAATCCGTTTGAAGACGGCACAGGACAGATGCTCAATCTTGTTACAAAGCCATTAATGACAGAGGACATCAAAGTCGGACAAAAACTATACGTACAGTTCCTCGAACGAACGAGTACATAAGACTTCGGCGAATATATGGGACAAAATTGTCTAATATTATTTCAAAAAACTTGAAATGTGCATAGATTTAGACAAGCTAATTGAAGTAAATTAAAAGATTCGATGATGAAATTGAAAGAAAGTAACACATTACTGGTTTCAATGTTGGTTGGGGTACGATCTCGTCCATGAATGTATCTAAAACTATGAATTGGCTCCTACGAACTTTGGCTTCCTAAAAATTGAAGTTCTTCCATAAAATACCTCATGTTCTGACATGTGCCTAACTTTCCACTTACTTGATGGCTGCTATTTATTGAAAGTATGTAACGTACCATGAAATTCATGTTGTTAGCAACATGAAGATTGCAACAAGAGAAAGTCTGATGGACTTTCTCCGAGGAATTATACGTACAGTTTTTGTCCTACTTAATTTCTTCTAAGTACATCGACCTTGATGCCTTCAGTCATTACTGTCATTGTATCAAGGTTGAGTAGCCGTCCTGTGTTGACTTCAACTGATTTAATAACTCCTTCAAATAGTTATGAAGCTTCAGTATACTGTCATTGATTGTTTGTAAAGTTGCTAGGTTTAACTCCTGAAGTTTTTTCTTCATGTATTTACATCAGTCATTTGCCCTGTGCTTGACTGGCCAACCTTGCCATTTCAGGTGCTATAAGAAAGAATCTTGGACATGCACTGGAATGTAAGGTCATACCACGAATACCTTCAGATACTTTAATGCTTCTGTTGATGTGCTCCAATGCGTGGTCGCTACCAATACTACAAAACGGCACCATGGTCTTGTTCACTTTTCAATTGCCTTTTTCAAATTCAGCAAGTATCTCTGGAGCATTTTCCCCTAAATTATTCATTTCAGCTAAATAAATTGCAAGGAAATGCGTAGTTTTGCTTGTCATGAGCAAAGAAATACTTTGCCAGTTCATTAAGTGAAGTAAGGTGCAAATCCCAGATCGCACACTTCTAGTAAAATCCCAAAGATCAACCACCATCTGCATGAATTGCAAAAGAGCAACTGAGATTGGATTAGTGGCATCAGCAGCTTCGAATTCTTAAAAAGCTTTAATCACATATTCTGTCTTTTAAATATTCGACACTTCTTTGTAAATAAGTGGAATGTTTTTTACATCTCTTTCCGCACATGCCTTATTTACACGAATACTTTATCTTCAATGCATGCTTTGATACATGGATACTTTTCGAAAATGCATGAAAGAGAACATTTTTTGTACTGTCTGGTGACTATATAATTCTACCTCTACCAAACTATAATCAATACCACTGTTTTCAATATAGGATCCTACTGCTTGAAGAACTGCCATTAAGATGTATAGCTCTCCTGGTCGTAATAGAACATCTTGCAAATCGCATCTATGCATCTACAATTGCTTTGCTGGTACATATAAGCCAATGACTGTTTTGCCATTACCTGTTCTATAACATGATACGTGATTCCTTGCGAATGTTTAAAAGTCGTCAGTAAAGTGGGTCAAATGAGGTCAAAGGTCAATTTATAATGATCCACAGGTCAACAGCTTTCATTTGATACTATACAAGATAGCATAGTAAATATTCACTAGTTCTGTTAAATTTGGGAAAAAACTTAAAATTTTGACCTTCTATTTACTTGTATTAAGGTCAAATGGGGTCAAAGGTAAAATATTATGATTAATTAATGGTCTGCGGACGGACACCATTCGTTTGATACCAAACATGACAAGATACCATACAAATTTAATAATTTAGTCAAATTCGTGGAAAAATTTGTAATTTTTTACCTTTTTGACTCTTATTTGGATCAAATGAGGTCGAATGTCAAATGTTGTACTTTATTAATAACCTGTGGACCAACACCTTTCATTTGATACCAAACATGATGGGGATTCACTAATTTTGCTACTTAGTCCTATTTTAAGGAGGGGTATATAATCCCCCATCCCCACCCCCCCTGCTAAAAATGCAGGGTTAATGACACCAAAGATTTTCTGAAAGCCTGTGACCATACTAACACTTTGCCATAGATATCATGTTTCTCCCACGAAAATTGCACGGAATCCGAATTTCTGACCACTCCGCCCTGGACTAATGAGCTCTAATAGACGCCTGAAAATAGCGGGAAAAATGGCCAAACCTAGAAGTAATTAGTACAAAGATAAAACCAACGGCATTCGCCCGTGAAAACTGTCGCAAAAACATATCAAAAGTCTACCAAAATCTGATTGGTGGAAAGACGCTCTTTTTCCAAAATGGTGCCTAAATTCGACACTTTCATTGTTATTTATTGAAGTACTGAATTCCCATTCACAGTCAGCAAAATTATACACCCTAAGTTTATTGTTCCTCTTGAAATTTCGTTTCCAATGATACCAAACATAACCGGAAGTAACTAGCGGAAGTGGCACTAATGAATCGAGATTAATGCATAGTATATGCCGTAATGGAAATAATAGTGCCTAAAATTGATGGAATTGTTCACTTTGTGCGACAAGCATTAAATTTGGCATGGATGCACATGGAGGGCAACTGGAAAAAAAGATCAATGGTAAGAAGTTCGAAAAAAATCTCCGGGTGAGGGGGGGGGGATTAGGGGGTAACTTAGTCCCCCCAAAAAGGTTTTTTGTCTGTAACTTCTTAACCGTCCACAAATCAAAAGTATAACGTGAAGCAAAAACGTCCAGCACACATTTCTGGACAGGAAAGATGATATACATCTTTTACGTAAGCGCAACCCTTGAAGCGTAAAATCATATTATCACCCTAAGTTCGCGCGAATGCTCCTTTTTCAATTGGTTGTTAAAGTGATTTTCGTGTTCAGAATGCTCTTTGCAAGCCGTCTAAAAGCCCGAAATGGACATGCTTAGTTATTTCTGAAAGGTGGGGGATCTGTTCTTTCTATTAATCCTAACCAAAATTGGTTAACTTAGATATAGGGACCCTCCTACACCCATTTAAAGGTAAAGAGGTAATAGCATGGCAGCGAAAGCGTATGGTGGTTTTCGAATTCAAAGTGCTCTTTCTAGACCTCTAATTGCTCGAAATGGACATGCTTAGAATTTTATGAAAGGGGGGGGGGATTCTATTCTTTCCATCAGTCCTAACCGAAATGTTTAGCTTAGATAGAGACCATCCTACGCCCATTTAAAAGTGTCGCTGTAATTGGTGTACCAGCTTATTTCAATTTCAAAGTACCAGTCTAATGCTCGTATTTGTATTTGTATCTAAGTTAAACAACTTCGGTTAGGATGCATGGAAAAAATATATCTCCACTTGTCAGAAAATCCTAAGCATGTCCATTTCGGGCAATTAGAGGGCTAGCAAGAGCACTTTGAATTCGAAAATCAATATACGTTTTCGCCACAACGCCATTACTTTTTCACCTTTAAATGTGTGTAGGACGGTCCCTATCTAAGTTAAACAATTTCGATTGGGATTGATGGAAAGAACATATCCCCACCTTTCAGAAATCTAAGCATGTTCATTGCAGGCTATTAGAGGGAGTGCAAGAACACTTTGAACACGAAAATAATAACAACCAATTGAAAAAAAACAAAGTTCGTGCGAATTAAAGGTGATAATACGATTTTGTGGTTCAAGGGTTGCTTTTACGTAAAAGATGTATATCACCAATCCTGCCAAGAAATATGCGCTAAACGTTTTCGCTTCACATTATGCTTTTTATTTGTTGACGGTTAAGGAGTTGCAGCCAAAAAAATCTTTATTGGGGGATCAAGTCACCCTCTCCCCCACCTCGGTCGGGGGTTTTGAACTTGCTATCATGTTTTTCCCCCGTTACCCTCCATGTGCATCCATGCCAAATTCAATGACACAAAGTGAACGATTTCTTCAATTTTGGGCATGATTATTTTCATTATGGCATTTTCCACGCATTAATCGTGATTCATTAATAGCACTTCGGGTAGTTACTTCCGGTTGTGGTTGGTATCATTGGAAAGGAAATTTAAAGAGGAACACCATAGGCAGAGGTGTCATTTCGCTAACTGTGGAAAGGAATTCAAAGTGTCATATTTAGACTCAATTTTGAAAAAAAATGGCATCTTTTACATTAGACATACATTACATACATTAGTACAACTTCCGGTAGTTACTTCCAGTTGTGTTTGGTATCATTGGAAAGGAAATTTCAAGAGGAGCAATAAACGTAGGTGTATAATTTTGCTAACTGTGAAGGGGAATTCAGTATTTCAATAAATAACATTAAAAGTGTCGAATTTGGACGCCATTTGGAAAAATGGCGTCTCTCCCCCAATCAAATTTTGGTGGACTTTTGATATGTTATTTACGACAGTTTTCAAGGGCGAATGCCGTTGGTTTTATATTTGTACTAATTACTTCTAGGTTTGGCCAATTTTCCCCGCTATTTTCAGGCGCTTATTGGAGCTCATATTGTTATTGTAAATAGTAAAAAAAGGCATCTCACTGGCAGGCTGTGCCTTGTAACTAGCCTATAGCTGATGTCAGTCTGATGGTGAAAATTCCCCAAGCAGTAGAAATCTTTGAAAAATATTGGAAGCAGACCTGTTGGGTCAATTATATGTTATTTACGAGCGTTTTCAAGGGCGAATGCCATTGGTTACATCTTTGTACTAATTATTTCTAGGGAAAATCACAATTTCAGGCGCCTATAACAACAATTAAACCCATCTACTTGGCGGGGACACGCGAGTGTGTGTCTAGATCAAGAAAAGTTAACCTCTTTCTTAGTCTAGTCCAAGTTTAATATCGTATTCGCCATTGTCTAGTCCAAGTCAAATTGATGGCGAAAAGCGAGGGTCAACAAATTCTGAACCCTTTAAAAAAATCTGAGATTGATTCTGTCCAACATTACCCGGAAGCGAGTAGCAGAACATGCTAGTACAGCTTCTTCCGGCGGAGGATTTCAGGCGAAGATCACTCTCACAGCAGAGTAACTTCGTCTGCGTTTCAGCCTCGTTCTTGGAACAGTCAGAAGTAGCAAAGAATGAACATGCTTGCCCTTTTTCAGTGCTAACCGTGCAAAGAATGAACGAGCGCTCCCTTTTTCGTTGATACCTCGCCAAAATTAAACATTCCCCTCCTTTTTCACTAATGCCGTGAAAAGAACAATCGTGCGCGCCTTATCACATTAATACGCTGAGTCTAGGTTAGCTCTCACAATGACTGCTTTCCCCATTTGCCGACCCTCGCCTATAATTCATTCAGCCAACCCTCGAATATGGTTCGCCATAACCGAAATATATAGACCAAGCAGCGGTTGATTCCTTAATTCATATGGGAAGGAAGGAGTTTTATATTCGGTATGTGGGGATTGACGTTTAATGTCACGTCGACAGCTAGGTCTTTAGCGCTAACCTCAGTCACAATGCAGTGGCCCAGGATCCCATTGTGTCACACATTACAGAGATGTTAACCAAACCCAAAATATAGATCTTATCGTATATCTGTACCTCCTGAAAAAAAAAACCCGGATAGGAGGACAGAATCATCACCCAGTTGACAAACAATGTCCTGCGGAAGGGGGAAATGGCGACGAACACCATCAAGGTGGTCACAATCGACAAGAACGTGATGGACCCTGAGTGGCCGACAATACAATGACATTCAGGAGGAATACCCCTTTCAACAGGAACGAGCGAGTAAGGTTGGTGTGACCAATACGCAAACGGGCTAACACAATACTACCTCCTCCCGGTGACTGAGGCATCAAGCTGAGTGCCATTCCTGAAGAGTTACTTTAATAGCCCTCAACTTATTGCCATCTTGTTTATATCCCATGTGGAAGATCTGGCATTACTGAAGGTCTGGCAACCTGTTTATAACCAATTTTCACCCAATTCCAAAACAAACTCAATCGAATTACTCAGCATTAAGTTGTCAGTTTCTGAGCCAACCATATGTGCAATTTGGGGATTCTCCACTTATTACGTTTAACTGTGAAACGTTAAACCCCCCCCCCCCAAAAAAAAACCTTTACAAATATTTTCATTATAGGGCACAGTTAGTTAGTTCCTTGTAATGAACATTTGTTTTTATTTGGAATTCTTTTCAGAGTTCCCTTCAGAGTTCCTGCATTAAGAGTACATTTTTGGGGCGAATTGATCTCTTTCTCTCACTTTACTTTAATAATAATAACTGTCTGTCGTGAGGTCCGTCGTGATCTCAGACAAAGCCATGGCACCACAATACGAGAGGGAAAATTTTGCTAGGAAATTCCAATGATTTTTAACACGCTACAGTCAGCATGAGCACGACGCATCAGAGAGCCATTCTTTTCCAGAAAATTCCAGAGATGGGTGAGGTCAGGCTCGAACCAGGGACCACATGAGACAGTCACATCACACTGCGCTGCCCTGTAAATATTGTTCATAAATAGGTTGCCTAACAAATGTCCTCTATTTCTTAACTGTTTGGAATTACCCATCGAAAAATGCGCAGACCGGTGGTGGTCATTATTTGCTTAGGAGATTGCAAACAGCTAGTATACAGGGTGTTCGGAAATTGGTGTCAAATATTTTGAGGGTCCGCTGTGTGATCAAAGATAAGAAGAAAAAGTCCTATAAACATGGGTCCGG
>JAHWFP010114899.1:0-16395 GCA_023313725.1 Lithobius niger | reverse complement strand
CACACAGTCTTGTCCGGAGAAAACCGGAAACCATTACTGACCGCCCAGGTCTGGACTTTGTTAATCGCCAGCTGTAGCTGCCGCTCGCAGGTCTGCATGCGAGCTGCTCGAAAGCGCAGGCCGAAGTCATCGACAAACAATGACTGGGGAACAGCAGCTTGCTGAGCAATGGGGTTGATCCCAATAGCAAACAAGATGACACTAAGAACACCTCCTTGAGGCACACCATTCTCCAAGACAAACGGGCGGGAAAGAGCCGCCCTGACACGAACACGAAAAGAACGGCCTGAGAGGCAAGCGGAAAGCAACAGTGGGATCCGTCCCCTCAAGCCACAGTTATAGAGATTACGGAGAATCCCATAACGTCAGGTCGTATCATAAGTCTTCTCCAAGTCAAAGAAAACCTGAACCAGATGTTGACGCAGGCGAAAAGCCTCCCTCACATCCGATTCAAGGGCAACCAGATGATCGATGGTTGACCGAAAACGTCGGAAGCCACACTGGGACGCAGATAAGAAACCGCGTGATTCCAGCACCCAGACCAACCTCTCACTGACCATCCGTTCCATAAGTTTACAGACACAGCTAGTCAGAGCGATTGGGCGATAACTGGAAGGAGCAGGAGGAGGAGGAGTTTTAAAGGTATGAACATCATTGAATTCATGATACTGTCAAGCTAGAACGATATTTCTAGTAACGATAACCCCATATTTAATTACAGGGACATTTGGACAAGACATTTAATCATTAGGGAAGTGTTTAATGTGGAAACTCGCCATACAGGTACAGGTTATTACAAAGATTCTCCTGTTGAAAATTTGGGGCTTTGAATGGTCGGGATAAAGCCGTGGGGGAGCGCTGAGAGTAAGCAAACTATTGTCGAAACCATTGTTTCCTTTGTTGATAATAATTGGTGATGTAAACACTGCATTGTGTGGCATTGTGTGTCTTGTACAAGGATTTGTTGTGATCCTATTTGCAGATCATGTGACGCAACAATGGTCGAAAGACTTGGAATGCGGTTGGAGCATTACTTTCGGCATACACGTACGAAAGGTTCTACAACGAGAAGTTAATCCAACGTTAACTGTAGAGAAAAAATATTGCAATAACGTAACGTCCGGGTTTATGTACAGTTGTGATCGTAACAGTACTGTCTTATCCGATTGCTGCAATTGTGAAAATGGGCAATTGTGAAGAACAAAGACCAACACGACAAAGCAACACTAACAATTAAATCATACTTGTGCAATTTTACCAAAAAAAATTTAAAACCATCATAAAGCAGCTGAACGAAGTAGCAAAATAAAAGTACGTATATAACAATACCAACCTGGGTAGCCTTGTTTTCGTGGTCTGATATCATTACTTTCCATGCCTTCCTGTTCTGTAAACTGAGAGGCCTGTTCTACCAGTTTTGGTTTTGGGTTTTGGATTGCTTTAACTGCAAGTACAGTTAAGTAGGCATAGCAGAAACAATTATTCAGTGTTTAAAGGTGGATTGTTCAACCAATTTTGATTAGTTCAGGTTGTCCATTAACCTGAACTAATCAAAATTGGTTAAACATTCCACCTTTAAACACTGAATAATTGTACAATTACACAAGCAGTATAGCAGGGTCACCATATTATTTTAATGGCTGCTGTTAGGCCCTTTGGCTCTTTAACAGAACCTAGATGAGTTAAAACTGTTACTCTGGACCTACTTTTGCATTGCTATTTGCTTCATAGCTACTGCATTGTCAATGCGTCCTGAAGGAATGGTTCCACTGTACAATCGCCACATAACCGTTAAAAGTATCAGCAACGTAATACCAATAGACGCGAGTTAGGAATGTAGTCGCTGCAACACACAAAGAGTAAACTGACAGTATTGACCCCAACAAGTGTGGAATAAATGTTAACGGACCAACATACGTCCACAGACTTATTTCCTTACTTTGCTGATACTGGCTCAAAACCGCCTGGGAGTATTCATGCCCTGTAAATTCAACATCTGCTCGTGCGGACGTAGTTCAACCCTTCACATTTCAAAGAAGCCGCCGGGAACATGCAACACGGTCTGTACCGTAGTAGAAAATAATATCAGCAACATCGGAGGCTCAGTCTGATCTTCCGACAAATAATTCAGGTACCCATAAATGGATGACGTGATGGAGCAGCAAAGTAAAATTTGAAATCCCTCGCTATGGGGTGTGTGGATTAAATTTTCGACATTATTGCGGATTAAAATCACCCAGTTCTCCGTTCTCCCCTTCCACTCCAAACGTACTTGCTTTTTTAGAGTCCCATGTGCTTGCGGGTCGGTAACACAATTCGATCTCGCGTCCTGTTGTATCGGAATACCCCTAATATCACGGCTGGGCTTTGCTCGCTTCACTGCTGGGTCCCAGGAAGCCCTCACGAATCTCAGTATTCTACTAGTTTTCTGAAAACTCTCATGAAACTTTCTTTCCACTGATTCCGAGGAGGCCCTCATGGAACTCTGTTTTTTAAAAGCTTTCTAACGAAGAGCTGATGTAGTGGCAGGGAAATTAAATTATTTTACTGCACGTAATGAGCAAAAATACAATTATCTCCGTAGTTTTATTTTGCACTGTAATTGTATATTGTATATTGTATTATACTTTAGCCCTGAGTCTTTTTATTAAGTTGGATGCTAGACCAGCGTTTCTCAAAGTATGGTCGGCGGACCGGCGCCAGTCCGCGGCCACCTACACAAAATAAGAAAATTAATTGACAGTAAACGCTCAGATACACAAACGTCCACTACAACAATTTATTATCAAAGTTTTAGTTAGTCTTACGTTCGGGTAAACACCCATCCTTCTAATTTATGCAATGAATGAGAAAGTAATACTACTGTCATTGCAGGAACAGAACTGCTAAAATTTATAATCGGTAATTATGAAACGTAACTCGTTGCAATCAGGTAGCAACCCCCTCTCCTCGCCCGGTATACTGCCGATCGTGCGAGCTTATGACTTGTGCGCTCCAGGCTGCATGTGATTAGTAGTAGATAAAACGACGTGGATCAAAAAACGAAATTTCATTACAGGTTGATTTTAAACAAACAATTTTAAGGTTTGTTTGTTTATAATTTGGTGTAATCTCACATGAAATGACAATAAATTATAAAGCTGAGGCTTGTTAACAAGCCATAGTCATGTCTTTCTGCAGGTCTGAATGCACATGTGCTTGTGTTGATCTGGGCCAGATAGCCACGTTGGTCAGGCCCCAGTAAACAACAAACCAAGGAACGAGTCTACAATGGCGAAACGTGGCTCAATGGATGCGTTTGTGGAGAGAAAAAACATGCTCACTTGTCGCATTAACTGCACGTGTTTTTAAAATAAGTACAAAATATTTTTTAACAAACTAAGATTTTAAAAGCTTGCCATGTTTTAACCTTAGCAATTTGATAAATAAATGCGATACGTTGTGAACAAATTTCTGTTATAAATAAGCACCATGGTGGATTTCGATTTATAAATTCCTGTTATAAATCGAGATCCCCCCCCCCCCCCGGTTCGCCATAGCCACGAAGGTGCTGGTCCCTGGCACCCCGAAATAAAATTTACTGGTCCGCCACTTGAGAAAGTTTGAACCGCTGGCCTAGACAACACTACATTTCTAGGCCTAAATTAGTTACTACATTTTCCAGCTTCCCTCGGTTTTCTTCTATGAGGTTTATCAGAAAGTGTTTTCATTTCTCATGTCATAATGGATCCAGAAGGTGTTATTAGTGTTAGCATTTATTTTTTAATTCCATGATGATACAACATCAGTATTGTAAAACCAACTAAAATTTAACCTTTGTGTTATCAATTACTTATCACCGATTATGTAATATGTAAAAAAAAAAATTATTTTCCTTAACTGCGAAACCTATTTATATTATGTTGTATGTTAAATGTTTGTATGTGTAAAATTATCAGCACACGTACAAGCTTCTAAGCTTCGTGCCTGTCTACTGATTAAAATGATAATGATTCCTGGTACTGAGTTTTCTCAACTTAGCCTTGTAACTTACAACCTGACTTAGCAATGATTACTGAACACTTGAACAATAATTTAGATAACATACTCGTTATAGACCTGAGTGTTTTACTCAAAACTCGACTCAATTTGGATTGTGCATGTCCGTTTGTTTTTCTGTATGGGACACGATAACATTCGCAATTTTGTTCTGGTTTAGTTTAAATTTGCTAACAAGAGAGCTTTCGTGCATAAAGGAAACACGTTCAATCCTACCTCTAATGTTTCAGGGGTGGGGGGGGGGGGGGGCAAATTTAAAATATAATACTGGGAAGATAATATTTAAGCAAAGCAGTAAAGCAGTGCCATATGGAGCACTAGGTAGAAATCACATATGTTTCTGCCATGTAAATATAGAAAATGAAATAATGTATTAGTGTTTTTTGCTTGGTTGAGTAACTGTGAACTTCAAAACTAAATTAAATGCCTAGTAGTAGAGTAAAAGTTTTAATTTAACTGCACAAGTAAGGCTTTCAGACTGGAAATAATGCAAATTCAGCAAACAATTCCAATGAGCTGTAAGAGGCTGTAAATCGACAATACCATACCATCACACTAGGACTATAATTGCACATACGCGGTCAACGTGATGTGTGGTTGGAGAACTCGGTTGGGTGAGTCTGTGGCAACCAAAGCAGCGTGAAAGGCTATCAGGCACCTATAATAGACAAATTATACTAGATATGTCGTATAATTTGTATATTCTGTAAAGGATACCTCGGGCAGTCTGTGTCAATCACGGCAGAGTAAAAGGATACTAGGCACCTACACCAGCTGTCGATCTAATCGGGTATATACTGGAAAGGATACTCCGGTAAATACCCAGCCAGTTTGCATGAAAGGATATTAAGCATACGAGAAATACAGCCACCCCTAGAGGTAGTAAGGTTCCACAAGTTCATTGACATACACTTAGTTTTAATTTTCGAAAAGCCAGGCTTTTCTTGGTCACCTAAAAAGCACAAAAACAGCACTCAGCCTGGCTTTTCGAAAATTAAAACTAAGTGTATGCCAATGAATTTGTGAAACCGTGCTGCCTCCAGGGGTGGCTGTTTTTCTCCTATTTTCTCACACTTTCACAAAATAATTGGTTGGAGGATATTAAGTAGCTACAACAGCTGTGGAATCTAATCTGGACTAAACTAGAAAGGATACCACAGCAAAGTCATTGCCAGTCAAAGCAGCGAAAGGATATGAGTCACCTACAACAACTGTGGGATCTAATCTGGTCTGTTCTAAAAAGGATACCTCGGTAAAGACCCAGCCAGTCTGTGTCAACTTTAAAAAAAAAAAAAAGCCAGAAAGTACATGTGAAAAGGAAAAAAAAAAGTTCCGGAATCAAACCTACTCCGTCATCAGGTTCAATGAAATTAAAACAGCTTAAACTGCCGAGTCACACCCAGAACAAATACTGAAACAGATTTACATTTTTTTAAAGTAAAAGAAAATCCTCAGCGTTCCCTTTAAAAAAAAGCAAATACGGGAGGCGTAGCAGTAGGCCCTATCCTTCCTCCTTGGAAGCCAGGCGAGAAAAACTCGGGGAATGTTTATTTGAAGGTTAGATATTGCATGGGGCATACTGCTCTGCCTCCCGTATTTGCCTTTTTTGAAAGGGAATGCTGGTGAGGAGTTTCGTTTACTTTTAATACATTTTTTAAATCTAGTTTCAGCGTTTGTTCTAGGTGTGACTCGACAATTTTTGCTAGGGTTTAATTACATCGAAACCTATTTCATTGATGGAATAGGTTTGATTCCATAACGTTGTTTTTAGTCTTCGGTACAGCCGTACAACGACTTTGTTCAGTCCGTCGCTATTTTCAACTTCCCATCGGTACCAGATGGAGACCACCACTGTTTACAACGTTAGATTCAGTGTCAAAAGTTAGTTAAATAACATGGCAAATTAAACCATCGTTACCTCCTTATAGCTAATAGACTTCTTCGACGTAACTAAATTAAATAATAACATTTCATTGAAATCCTAAGGATTTGTGTTAACGCAGCCGTAAAAACAAAAACATTTAGCTTCGTTTAAAAGGCTTGTCGCATTGTTGCATGAATGAATAGGCTTATGGTCGAACCAAATTCTCTATTAGGCCTATCTGCTACTTACGAAACTAAAACTGCCGTTAAAAAAAATAAGCTTAAAAATGAAAATTAGGTCTAAAATCACGTTGCCATGGCAACGTCAAGTTGCTACGAGTCGCTGCTGGCTTTCCAAACAGCGTTTTTCATGTCCCTTCTCTACTACCACTGATTATATAGGCTACGTTGAGCATTACGTTGTAACACTGTAACTGTGTGCCCGGAGGCATACCGTGTTGCAAAAATGGATAGGCTTACTGTATACAATCCAAATCTCGGTGTATGCAAAACGGGGTCACGTGTTTCAAAGTTGTGATGCATTCGTTATGTTGGTTTTACAATATGCCTGGCAAAAGAGTCGAGTTTAAGTGATTTAATTACAGGAAAATATTCTTTTAGAAATTTATTATCTGGCATTAAGTGGTTATGTATAGGTGGTGTATGTGTATGGATGACCAGCGTTTCTAGATTTATTCTTGCCCTGGTGTATTTTTCTCGAAACAAGATTTGGTCCTTGTCCAAGTCGGGGGTGTGGCCTGTTGCGTATTTGTCTGGCGACTTGCCTGTTGAGAGGCAGTGTTGCACTAAAGAATTTGATTCGACTCTTTAATTTGAAGTTTGATTTATGGGATGCCATACGTTCCTTAAGTTTTTGAAGGGATTGTCCTACATATGTAGCAGTACAGGTTGGCTCCGTACAGGGATTTCGATAAACAGTATTGCGTGTGGAAAGCATGTCGTCTGATTTGTTATTGTTTTTATTTTCATGGTGCATGGTCAGCTGCTTAATATTTTGGTGGCTGTTTGAAACAAGTCGGATGTTATTGATGTCAAGTTTCTTCTTAAGGACTTCAGAGATGCCTTTGAAGTAAGGCAGAGCAATGAAATCGTAGGGGGGGGGGACGTTTTGGGGATCAACGCTTTTGAAATTAATCTGTTAACGTACCCGAGTGGGAACCCATTCTCAACATACTTTTGCAAGATGTAATGAAATTCATGCTGCAATAAGTCAGCATTACTGGTGTGTGAGACAACACGTTTAACTTCATTTATTACTACATTACTTTTGTAGTGGGCATCAACATAGGAGTTGTAATGCAGGGTACGAGTCGACTGCATACTTTTTCTGAAGTGCGTGAATTCGATTAGGCTATTATCGTTAATAATGACGTTTACATCTAAAAATGGGATGGCATTGTTTTTAGAGGACTCCATAGTGTAAGTGAGTGATTTAGTGATGCTGTTGAGAAACTCAAGGATTAATAACTTAAGTTGTGTTGGTAGAATTGCTAAACTGTCGTCGATGTATTGCTTGTAATATTTAATTTGTGGAAATTTTTCAACCAATTTATTGTCGACTGCATTCAAGACTATGTCACAAAAGAAAGTTGAAAGTGGGCTTCCCATCGGTACACCGTTGATTTGTTGGTAAAATTTGCCTGCATACTCAAAGAAGGTGGTTTCAAAAATGACTTTTACTGCACTGATGAAAGTATCATTATCCCACCCAAGCTTGAGGAGCGAGGTGCGGGGGAGGGTTCGTTTGTTAATTTTCGTGAGATTTCCGTAAGGATAAGCTCTTGGTCCAATGATGGAAACATTTTTTCGACATCAAAGGAAACAAATTCAAACCCTGGAGGCACTTGGTATCGTTCCAGGTCGTGAACAATTTTGAGTGCATTGGGGGTAGTATGTAAAACCAACATAACGAATGCATCGCAACTCTAAAACATGTGACGCCGATTTGCATACACCTTGCCTTGCGACGTGGCATCCAACGGAGCAGGTGGGTCGTTGCTTTTCGGCTGCCATTTCTGCCTCTTTTGAGGGGAGAAATTGGTGGTCTCTTTCCGTTTTAAATGTCTGTTTTATGCTTTTAATGTAGGTTGACTTAGTGGCTTTTGCCATGCTTTAATTTAATTTTATTGCTAACCTGAAGACGAAAATTGATAATTTTCGAAACGTTGTTTGTATTTTTATTTAGCACTGCTTGGTTTGCCTACACATAATCTGTTACCGTGCTTTTTACTCCATCACTATTGGTAGTGGCAGAACTGTACCGAAGACCGGATGCGACTCAGTAGTCTCTGTAGCCGCTGTTTTCCTTTACATGTGCACTTTCTGGCCTTTGTCTTTTTAAAATTCGTTTGGGGGAAGGGGGTTTTTGTTACAATCTGTACCAACCAAGGCAGCACGAATGGATATTACGCACCTACAACAACTGTGGCATCTAATCTGATCTATTCTGGAAAGGATACCCCGACAAATTCCCTGCTAGTCTGTGCCAACCACGGCAGCGAGTAAGGCTATTAGGCACCTACAACAAATGTGGGATCTAATCTGGACTGTTCTGAAAAGGATACCCCGGCAAAGCCCCTGCCAGTCTGTACCAAACAGGGCATCGTGTAAGGCTGTTACGCTCCACCTAACACAGCTGTGGGATCTAAACTTGTATATTCTGGAAAAGACATCATGGCAAATTCTCAACCAGTCTGTGCCAACCACGACAGCATGAAGGCTATTAGGAGCCTACGATAGCTGTAGGGTCTAATCTGATCTATTCTGGAAAGGATACTCCGACAGAGAGGCGTGTAAGGCTATTAGGCACCTGCAACAGCTGTGGGATCTAATCTGGTGTATTCTGGAAAGGATATCCCGGCAAAATCCATGTCAGTCAGTGTTGACTATGGCACCGGGCTCCTACAGAAGCTATGGGATCTAATCTGGCTTACTCTGGACATTACCTCGGTCTTTCACCTTGAACGGAGGTGTATAGATCCATTTCGTGGGTTTCGTTCTACCGTTTTTAGACTTCTCTCCATCAATAGCATATAGTAAATGTTCAAAATTCAGAACATTCAGCACAAGCAATTTCCTTCAGAAGTCATAAAGCTCTAAGAAATTTTTGAAAAAAAATTCGGTGGTCTAGGGCGGGGGGTGGGATCTAAGAGCACAGTTGACAAATTTATTTTAAAAAATACGTTAGTTATAGTCACTGATTTAAGGCGCATAAAAGGCCAAGTAAGGGTTAAATTGCGGTCTATGGCAGGCTTTGGTATGCACTTTGGCAGATTTGGTTATCGTACTTCTTTTCATTATTCTTTGTAATACGCCAGCAATTATTTATTTTGGCTACTTCAATAGAAGAAAGGAGTACAACAAACAATTTGGCAGATGCCAAAGGGTTAAACGAGTGTATTCTATTTAGATTTCTTTCAGTCTAATGCTCTGTTGACAAGAGTATATAACTGCATTAATCAATTATCACAAAAAATCAATCTCCAGATGCGATTAAGTTGGCATTACTATTTATAACGAATATTAGTTATTCCTTCTGTGTATATTTGCGCATTCATCAAAAATACTATTTACGAATGTAACACACCAAACAAAGCCAAACTTCGAGATAAATTGAAGTCATTGCAGACGCAAACGCCTCGCTGACAGTAACAGGTCGGATTTTTTTGTAGTGGAAATCAGCAAACGATATAAAATCAACCTTTTTTAATGAGCACGTTTGTGCGGCAGAAGTAGGTTAAACGAATATAGCTCTTTTTACGTTTGTGTGATTATTGCTACGATCAAAAACATATACTACCTTGAAAAGCGGATCATGATTTGTGTTTTTCGAAAACATCGCTGTAATTCTGAGCTGAATAAGCAGCAAGTGAACAACGCTTCAGCAGAAATTATGAAGCGGTTAATCCGGTTCTTAACAATGGTCTTTCATTGGTTCGGAATTAACCTGAATCCAGAATGTAGTGTAATTAGATCAGAAACACATTGTTGTTGGTTTTATACCATTCTCACTTTACAGCTAGTTTTCAGCCTGTTCTTGCTGATCATAGTGTGTTTCATACTCCATGATGGAGAAGGGCTGAGTGCCATTGCCTTGAATATGACATTCGTTTTAAATGACGGCATGGCTTTTCCGTGTCTTGTTGTATTGTGTTAGAAGCAAAAGGGATATTGTTAGTTTTACTGGAGCTCAAACTCCTATGTGAGAACTATGACCGACCAACCACTATATAAAAAATTTGCGCTGGAGCTTAACAAAATCATTCGTGATTTCCATATTTTAGATGGAAATTCTTCTAATTGTTATGGGATATGGAAGTAATACACTTATGAGCGACCAGACATTCATTGATCATCACATGAATTTATATTTCTTGAAGTTAGTTAATGTATGTGACGTAATTCCAACAGTTATGACAACACTGTTCACGACTTCAAACATGTGTTTTGGACTTATCACATTCAACCTAGTTAACTTAACAGTGTCACTTCTTATTGCTTACTAGCAGAGTCGCTCGCTTCACTCGCTCACTCCGCGTTGTCTCGCTCCCCCCCCATTTAATTTGCCGTTCGGTTGGTAGTAGGCATCGTACGTTCGCGCTGCTGCTGGCCGTTGCTGGGCGCAGCTACTATCTCAGCGGGCCTTGGCTGCTACTTTTATAATTTGCCGTTCCGTCGGTAGATGGCGGAGATGGCATCGTATGTCCTGCTTGCTGCAGATGGAGATTTGCTGCTGGTGCTGCCGATGACAGCGTTCCGCATCTTGTGTGATTATATATATAGATTTCCGCATGCTTTCTATCTTATTCAAAGTATACAACACTAATGCTAAGGATGTCCTTTTCACAACTTTAACTTATGAATCAATCACCAACTAACGTTTGCAGTATGAGCGGCTTTGTCAGCTAGTCAATGACATTAACAAAGTACTATCTCATCTTCTATTTGTACTTTTCACTGGTATTGTAGTGGACATTGTTCTGCATGTCCGTGTCTTCAAGAAAGAAGGTGCCCCGACTTATTTACATCTAATTCAAAGTGTTTTCGTACCAGCTTTGTTTCGGCAGACGTTTAACCTATAGTCAGTTAGTTCAACTGCAGGAGAAGTATATAATGAAAGTAAGTTCAGTTTATTCTTTTGTATGGTATCTTGCTACTGTAAAATCCCCGTTCTGCCGTATGAATTTATTCTACCATTTGAATACCTACCTATATTTTCGATGAACTTGGTAATATCATCAAATTCACAGTTGTTATCCAGAATAATTCGTATTTTTAAATAACATTCCCTGTCAAATATATGCTACTTACAAACCAGTAATGACGTCATAACTGATCATTGATCATTCTAATTGATCATTCTAATATGTGTACTCTCGTGCTTTTCATTGTGCCTAAACATGTAGTCTTTTTTCCCCTGTGAACGTTTTATTTGTTGTTGACAGACATTCCGATTCAAAACATGCTTATCCTTTCACCCTCGCCGAATACAACCAAGTAGCACCGATAATGTTGCAAAAAAAACTGACATTATCTAATTAATGACCTTTTTACGGCAGTCACGACTTTTGAGTGCAATAAACTGGTCCATCAGAGAACGGAGACAATTATTGTCGACCACGCGTTTTAGACGGAAACCCTTACATTTATAGAACCTAACAATAGACTTAAAAAAACTATTACTACTAGTACGTGGCCATTGTTCATGTTTTCGGTGTTTACAAAAATAGTACAGGAAGATAAAAATAGGCCTAAAATCAATTAGGTGTAATTTCAGACATCTTTCGACTGTGTCTCAGAGTAGATCTTGCTCGCTGACATATAAATAATTAAATAAACACACTACACGATTAAGACACACGTGAGAGTGTCGCCGCCAAGATTTAACAACAACATTAAAGTCCATCCTACCCAGATGAAACATACAATAGCATGGCAACCACTAGGTACTAAGCCTTGTGTCTTTTACAGCTAAGACAGTTTGGGTGTTTTCAGGCAAATGAGGAAAAATCACAATGCGACAGAAAAGACTGACACTTCGTTTGATCAGGAGGCTTTGGTCACCAGACAAAAAGCTACTATTAGTAACGCAACTTAACGATTTCTTGTTGAAAAAAAAGGTGAACAAACTTGAAATTTTGCAGATAGATATAATTTAACCGTTGAAAGTGCCTTTCGCTGGTCTGACAATTAGGGGAAATGTAAATTTAAAGTTAACAATCAATTTCAATACTATTTTAATGGCTGAGTTACAGAATTTTGTGGTTGTTACATAGTACTAAGGAAGAGGAACCCAAACCGGGTTATCTGCCCCACTGTAGACGACGAGAGGGACAATTCACCTGGAGAAATCCAAGCAGATAAACCGAGTATCTGTGTTGTTATTGTTGCTGTTGTTTGTGTTCAGGGAGCACGAACCCAAACTGGGCTCAATAATACAACAATGAACAATATATTTTGCTTAAAACGATGAACACGAAGTCGTGAGTATGCAGTATATACGACAACAACACGAATGAAAAATTGTTGCTTTTCCCGTTGCTAAAAAAAATGCGAGTACGATGGACATCTAGATAAAAATTATGACACACGTAAACCTAATCGTATCAAAAACCTAAATTGGTGAAGGAAGAGGGGAAATTGAGTCGTAATGGCGTGCCATGTTAAGAATGGTTAATAATGGAAACTTACTGAAGCTGGGAAAAAAAAGGATCGAAAAACTGGATTCATGGCTTTGCATCTTGTAATTGTTACGGGGGAAAATGGATATCATCAATTTGGAGAAAAACGTTTGATATCATAACATATCATTACATTCATTACATTACATATCATTACATATCTCCCCAAAGCAAAACTTGTCAAGGAATCCCTCCCAGCTCTTGCCACCATATGATATCAAAAGCCAAGCTCTTTCGCCAAGTTAATCCCAACGACCGAGACTCCAGACCTTAAAAGAAATACTTGAAAATTGTTCATTAAACAATTTTCACGTATTTAATTTAACCTTCTAACTATTGCTTGGTGGAATTAACTTAGCGAAATAGTTTGGCGGTAATCCTTAACAAGTTATGTTTTTTGGAGGAGATTTTAAAGACCCTATATGCACGAATGGACGCAAAAGTCAACACAATTATGGCACCAAAACTACAAAACTACGTGGGGTATTAATTTTTTTTAAATTAACAATTGAAACCTGGAACGACCTAAATTCATTGACAGTGTTAATTTTAATTATTTAAAGATCAAAATATTTCTGCTAATTGACAAATACGTTTGACAATTACGTTTGTCAAATTAATGTTTGGTCTCTATTTTACCTTGGACTAGATTTTACAGCCTTTTATTTGATTTTTTATATTACTTCATTAAAAAAAAGTGTCTGAGTCAGCCTCCAGTCGCACAAAATGTTTTCCCAGTACTTTTTAATAATGTTATATCTTCTTTTTAGGCGCACCTATCCCTTACTTATTTGGTTTCAGCTGTAATCCCGAGACAAATTTCTGAAAGTAAAGAAGCTGTAAGTTATGAACATCATATTTTATTTACTTGTCCCTTAAACAGTTATTGCAAAGAAAATATAAAAAGGGCGTAAAAACTCAGCCCACAACTTCAGCAAAAGTTTACCACCTTAAAGTAATAGAAACAAGAAAAATGGCATGTACGACATATGCGAGATGACTCAGATTACATGAGCGTCTGTGTGCTGATCTGGTTACCTCTGCTTGAAACCCAGTCACGCCTTCTCAGTAGTAAAGGCTTACCAAATATTGCACTATTTTCGGTGATGTGCTATTGTGTTTCCTTTGTTCGTGTTCTATGATGCACAACAGAAATAAATTGGTACTGAGTGCTGCAGTGTTGTTGATACCCTTCCCCCATGATAAAACACACTATCTACTAACAGCACTAAGCTGAGTACAATTAGAAAATTGTCCTAGGCTTTTAACTTGTCAATATACATAAATCACATTAATAGAAATTGGCCATCAGCGAAAATCATACACAAGAAATAACGCAGATGTCAGCCACCTTTATGGACTTACGATTCATTCAGGTGATGTGACCAAAATTCGAATCGGAGAACCAGTCCATCAGATGTGCAAGATTTGCTTTAAAGTTATTTACCACTTAACGATATAACAGTTGGACACTAGTGACCCAGGCTGTAAAGCCGGTAAGGTAGTAATCTGGAGGAGGAGGACTGGTTCGCCGGTAGAATTCCGGTCTCATCACTTGAATGAAACGTAAGTGCATGAAGGTGGTTTACTGTACTACGTTATTTCTTGTGTAGAATTTTTCCTGCTTGCTTATTTCTAATCATATTCGCCACCGCCGCGTCCATATATGATAGAAGCCCTCACTGCAGCAAAACTTTAAAAAAATTATATCTCCGTTCCTATTCAATATTTTTCGACGAAACTTTGAAATACGTAAATTTGAAATATGTTTACTTGTTGCAGTTGTTGTTGGTGGTCTTATTCTTGTTTTGGTTCTTGTGTGTCACCATTTGAGAAAAAAACTACTGCACCTACCTAAAAAATCTGAAACATGATCTAAGTCAGAAATTTCCTTGGCCTTCATCCTCAAAGAGACCACTTTTTCAATTTGTCGAACCATTCCGAAGTTACGAGGCCCTGAACGATTTGTTTTATTGTTTTACATTGTTTTAACCATTGTAATTATGGAACAATGCCAATCAGCAAACGCCTGGTCCATTCTTCGTGCACGAGTTATGTCTTTGCTAAATAGTTGATTGTTGATGGGTAAAATTTAAGAATCCGTGTTTCAAGTTAAACGCATTTAGTTTGAATCAAACTAAGCTACGTTATTAATTTCGAGGCCGATAGACCTCGAAATTGGCAGCAAGATATGATAGAATGGATCATTTACTTGGTAGAAGCAGGAGTTGAGCTGAATTGTTTCCGAGTTGTTAGCAACAATCGCAGCATGCGTGCCCATTCACATCTTTACAAATGAAAAAAATTAACTGAGCAAAAAACGGCTTTGCCGTTTACAAAAAAAAAACATTAGAGCTCGTATCACCATACTCACAGCCGTGAATGTACACGAATAAAAATGGATTATAGTTCACTCGAACGCAACGAACTAACAACATAAAACACACACAACATACGTACATAACATCATTAAATTTTCTATTTTTAAGAATTGACGATTTTTATGCAAGTACATTTTAACTTCATTCATATAACTTTTTTTTACTGCACACTTGATGTTTTTGTTTGTAATTTACCTTTTAACTTGTTATAATAGGGGTAAATTAGGAAAGTGTTTAGACTGGTTTTTAATTTCATAATCTTTAGTTTGTAACAGAAATTATTTTGCTATGGTTATGTCATGAATTATCAAAATTATTCCACAAATTAATATATGTTCTTTCTTACAGGTTCACGATTTAATGCAAGATTGCTTTAACGTTATTTACAACATTACTAACGGATACTAATGTTGGAATAAGTTTATCATTGTTTGTCATCAATAAAACTTTTGTAATTACGGTACGTCTTTTCTGAATACCAGAATGGGGATGATGCCAATTACGGAGTTTAAAAAAGGAAAATATTTTGTACCATCTAGTCAACTGCTGAGGTTGTCTCTGAATAGAAAGGGACAAGTTGTTTACAAAATTTTTACGCTCGTTTTTGCATGAAACAGTCCATATAGACATGGAGACCTGCCTCGTATGTCAGAAGTACCGGGTTCGAACCTGATCTCAGCCACCCCAGCCATTTGTCATCCGTGAGGCTAGACGTGCTTCGTGGACAGCTTATGTTTCGTCGATCACGCGCTCCACGCCTTCTCAGCAGGTGTGGCGGAGGTGCGCCAGATCTCGGGGAGGAACGTGTCTTCCCCGGTTTCACAGCTGAAGGTGGCGAATTCCGTGATCTCTTCTGTGCCGGATATCGCCGACTGTCTTGCGTCTGCGTTTGCGCGGGTCTCGAGTGATAACCATTATGATCCTGGTTTCCTCAGAATAAAGCGTAGAGAAGAGGCTCACTCTCTAGACTTTCGCTCCGACGGGCTAGAGGAGTACAATTTACCGTTCACCAGGCAGGAATTTGTTTCAGCTTTGTCCAAGTCGCATGACTCCGCCCCAGGGCCTGATGATGTTCACTATCAGCTGATGAAACATCTGCCTCTTGCCTCCCAGCAGTTCTTGCTGGAGATGTTCAACCGTGTGTGGGCAGAAGGCTCTGTTCCGGCAGCATGGAGGACACCAGTGGTCATCCCGATTGTGAAACCGGGCAAAGACCCTACTGCTCCTTCCAGTTATCGCCCAATCGCTCTGACTAGCTGTGTCTGTAACCTTATGGAACGGATGGTCAGTGAGAGGTTGGTCTGGGTGCTGGAATCACGCGGATTCTTATCTGCGTCCCAGTGTGGCTTCCGACGTTTTCGGTCAACCATCGATCATCTGGTTGCCCTTGAATCGGATGTGAGGGAGGCTTT
>JAHWFP010114882.1:0-10750 GCA_023313725.1 Lithobius niger | reverse complement strand
AACACGCAATTAAATTAACACAAAAAATACATGAGAATGCAAAAAAATCACCGTGCAGCACACCCTCCAACACTTCGTTCTGGATCGCCCTTGTCGGTAACCTTTCAGCAAGGGACAGCAAAGGGTTAACAAACAAGGGTTAAAACGGGTTATAAACCAAGACATCACAACCAATAAACCTTTTCAATACCTGGCCCTGCTTGTTCCTCGAGTTGTCCCTACAAGTTCTAGGGACACCGGAGACTCAATTCTTTTCAATAGGTGATAAATTCATATATAAATACAAGTTAAAAATAATTTTTCTGAGTTAATAGTAATTGGAAGCCATTAAGTACAAAAGGAGTCAATTTCATAACGTTTCGCCTCCCAGTTCAAGGGTTAATCTAACACTAAAACTTGGCTAACTACAAGGCCTATAGTTGTTTTATAGTACTACCTTTGTCTGCTGAATTGCTTATTACCATACTTTTGTCTTTTCATTGTTGTAAACAGTCCTTATAAATCCAGTATTGGATTCGTACAACAATGGTAAGAGCAATACAACTGTGCAATAAGTGTACATACATGTTGTTGTTGTCGTTGAGCCTAAACGGTCGCACACACCAAGTGCTTACTCTTACACTACTTGTACAACTCTTTCATTGTTGGACCATTGTTGCAGCAGTGGATCATGCTGCAACAATGAAGCCGTTGTCTTACCACTAGTAAGAACCACGGCTAGGCGTGGGTTTCTTACTTGCGTAAGAAAACGAAGGCGTGAGTTTCTTAGGTAAGCAAGAAAACGAAGGCGTGGGTTTCTTACTTACAAGTAAGAAAACGAAGGTCTTTGGTTCTTACTTAAGTAGCAAAAAATATAATCGCTGTCCATATTTACGTATCCCAAATCGTTTCGAAAGTATTATGAAACCATTCCACACTTTAAATTAACAACTATTTATTTTTAAAATAAGCAAAAAGAATTCTAGGCATAGCAAACGAAGGCGTGGGGTGCTTACTTAGTAAGGAAGAAAACGAAGGCCTTTGGTTCTTACTTATGTAAGTAAATCTAACCCACTGCTGCTATCAATGTTTGCGTATCAATATTTACGTGTCAATGTTTCCAAAATAATACATTTATTATAGCTGAAAAAAGACACAAAGGAAAGAATTAAATTTGATTAAAATGGCATTTATTTGCAGGTAATGAGTTTTGAAAACGGAGTTGGAGCAAAGAACATTCCCGACAACAATGGCTCGTTACGCTATCACAATAATGGCTCGGTTACTAACAATGCATATCTTTGTTGTAAAAATATGTTCGATGATGGTTCGGCAACAATGCATTAACACTGTCGCTTTATTGCAACAATGGCTCACTCATTAAAGATCCAACTCGTCGTTGTACAAATATGTTAGACGATGGCGTTCGGCAACAATAAGATACGACTTTCGCTTTATTGTCCTCGTGACTTCGCCACTCGGGTAAACAGCGAAAGTCTTACCTTATTGTTGCCGAACGCCATCGTCTAACTGATACTTAACCAAACTTACAACTAACACAAGTATCATGGGCTCCAACATGACAGTCAAACCAATCAATGTCCTGAAACCATATTCTACACCAGACGTGACAAACGTACCAATATACAAATTCACCACAATGTACCCAAGCAGTCCACTGCAAAGGGACCGGCCAACCAGAGAGAGGAGAGAGACCGGCGTAAGTGTACATGTATACTTATTGCAACAATGCTGTAAATAAAAATGTATAGTTGTATACTTATTGCAACAATGCTGTAAATAAAAATGTATAGTTGTATACTTATTGCAACAATGCTATAAGTAAAAATGTATAGTTGTATACTTATTGCAACAATGCTATAAGTAAAAATGTATAGTTGTATAGTGTATACTTATTGCAACAATGAAACTGTTGTGGCTACATAGTCATTAGCGTCATAACTTTTATAACTAATAAAATTTTTGACTAGGCATGTCGACAAAAATTTTTTTCTTTTTTAGCATCGTCCATTCCGTGATTACCAGAATTGTGCTAGGGATTATGCTCGCATCAGGTTACACAGTTAGTAACTTATTTTCAAATTTCGCTTCGTCAGTGGCTGTGAAGTTTGTGGAACTAGATTTTCAATTGACTGGTGTAAAAATCACATTGTCTCGTCTCCTGACTCAACGTCAGTTGACGCTCATACCGGAAAGTTAATGCCTTTTAACTTTGCTGTGGCAAAATAAATTCTGGCGATGCTGAATCAACTGGCATGGAGCCAGGAAACGAAACCCACAGCATCTCTCCTCGACGACTTTCTGACCAAAGGGAAGGAGGGTGAAGCGATAGTTACAGCATGAACACTCCCACGTCCAACGAACGTGTAAAAAATTCATGGACTCCTGATTCACTATTCACTCCTTGTTCTTGGTACTATTATATATATTTTTTTTTATTACGTAATGAAAACCTAGTTTTTCACAAATGAAAATTTAGTTTTATGCTTTCTCACTGATAGATTAAACCTCGTTTCCTAAAACTGATCCGATACATTAAGTTTCCAATTCAGACAAAGCCTTGCTCAATAATTCGTCTTCATCGTAATGGAACAATTGGTCACTGCCTAATGAAACAAAGATTTAGCCATCCTAAAAATACAAAAGAACAGAAAACAAAACGCATGGAAATGGTAAGGAAAAAGACTCGGTTACAACGATAGAAGAATGCACGAATACATGGAGATACGTGTGCTGTTTCGTTGTTGCTGGTCTTGCTTCCGTTGTAACAAGAACAAGGTTAAATGAAACTAGAACGTTGCTACTTTCGGTAGCAATGTTCAAGTTTTCATTTAACGTCCAAAGTATTATTCGGTGCGATTAAGTTGGCGAATGTTTTGGTGTGTTGATGTCACTCCTTTGAAGGGCCGAACCATTCGGAACTTGGCGGCCCCTTTTACCAGTTTTGGTTTTTGATATATCACTCCTTTTTTTTAAATTGTGTATTGACTCAACTCTACTACCGTGCAGATGTGTAATAAGTGCCACGTCACAAGAAATTGGTTTTCAACAATTTGCTACTACCTTTTGCCCATAGGCCGAACCATTCTCAACTTAGTCACCTCTTTATAGGTGTTTGGTTTGGTTTTAATTTTGTTGTGATTTGTTTTATTTAGTTAGTTTTGGTGTGTTGATATCACTCCTTTGAAGGGCCGAACCACTCTCAACTTGGTGGCCATTTTACGAGTTTTTGGCTTTGTTTTTATAGTTTGTTTATTTTTCGTGAATTGGACGTGAATACAATTTCTTTGCAACGTTGTTTAGATTTATCGTGATACACTAGCGTGTGTCTAGGCACGCACGTCACTATACACGTTCTCATTGTCTGAACTTTGGCCGTCCAATGAGAGACGATGCCGACAATACTAACAATGGTTATAACAATATTTTCGTACTTACGCGCTCTCCCACGCCATCCCCGTTACGCCCGTAGGCTCCAAACCATAAAAGGTACGCAGTTCGTATTGTACTGCGCCCATTCGTCCAATTTCATAGCTAGAAGCCTTCCCGTTATCTCTGTATCGATGATATAATCACCCTATGGGATTAACATGGGAATCAGTGGACTAGCTAGCTACTAGGCAGTAACACATTTTCAACGTGATCGTGGGGAGTGATCGTGGGGAAACTTATGTATTTGTTTCAAAATAGAAACAAACCCCCCCGCCCCCCCCCCCCCAAAAAAAAGGTGGCGTGGTGACATGAGTTTAACTCACTTTTCTTAAAACTGTTGTTGGTGGCTTCAGTTACTTCACTATTGGTGGCTTCGGTTACCAATTCTTCAGTATTGGTGGCTGGGATAACCACTTCTTCACTGTTGGTGGCTGCTGTTACCAATTGTTTGTAGGCGTCGAATGATTTGTTTAAAACTGGATCATCCAGTAGAGCAAAAACAACGTCCTCCGACACTTGAGTGGTAACAGTTGATTGCGGGATTTGCGTGGTAACTGTTGATTGGAGGACTTGCGGGACAATTGATTCAAGGCGTTTTATACGACTCTGCAAATTTTCGTTTTGTGTTTTCACACGCCTGTGCAGAAACTCGCTTTGCGCTATCATTGCGTCCAGTTGGCGCTTTTTCTTCGGTAATTCCACGTTTTCCTTTTGAAGCCGTCTATTTGCAATCGTAATGCAATCTAGTTTCGACACAAACACACAAACACACTATTTAACACCAACATTTTAACACACAGAGAAAGATTCCTTCTTTAAGCTGTCTATATGCAATCGTAATGCAGTTTCACGGAACCTGAAGGCTTCTGGAGTTTTTGTATGATTAGTACTTACAATAGTCTTATTGAAAAGTCCCAATCTTGCGGTGTTGACGATGACTGTGCTGCCATCCTGAGGTAGCGTGCATGTTTGTAAAGACATTGTTGTTGACAATCAACGCAGAAACAACGCAGCATTGTTACTGTTATTATTATACGGGTGTCCGTATGGGTCGGGTTTAGTGTTTAGTGTGTGCAGGGTGCGTGGCTATGGGCCGTTACCCTCAATAAAATGCCATTCCAAATTCCATTCTGGGTCGGGTGGCCGTTTTACAACACTGCAACTCGTTTTTATTATAAGAAAAACTTATAGCCATCCCTTTTCCAACAATGGGGTACAATAAGTGATTTATTGGATATTTTTTACGTACTCGGACCAGCACATCCTCGCCCTTATACGGGCTCGGACGATTCTGGTTCCTCGTACGTAAAAACTATGCTGTACCCCATTGTTGGAATACCCAATGTACTTATTTGTACATTTATAGTTTTAGTTTAACCTTTCACTTGAGAACAACTCCGGACTGGAATGCGAACCGTCGTGAAATTGACTCCTTTCTATTAATGGCTTCCAATTACTATTTAATCTTTCACTTGAAAACGACTCCGAACTGGAAAGCGAAACATCGCGAAATTGACTCCTTTTTTCGCGTAATGGCTTGCAATTTCAACCTAACTTAACTCCAGTGACTTCAATAACCCTTCAATAACCCAATTCAGTACTACACCTCAATAACCTGTAATTGATTATCAGATGGACGAGTGACCCAGCATGTGCCTCTCATCTCTTTACATGGGCTCTGCTCGGGTCCATCCATATATTTCTCCATACTGCATCCTCATACTGGCACACACCTGCACCTATAGGATCCCGAAATAACCTCTCAGAATATATAACTTTTCAGTAATGCTGAGGGAATCCCCACAGTAGCTGCAATACCTTATTTAATTCATCTTTTCACCATCTCTTGCAACACTAACCCATCAGTTTAACACACGTAATACCAAAGCAATAGGCGAATGTAGAGTATGGTAGCTAATAACATCTGGTCCTTTCTACCAGGGCCACACATTGCTGGGACACGGTAAAGTCGCTAATTTTTTCCTATCCAGTTATGTCCAATGCAAAAAAATATATACCAAACTATAGCAATACCGGGAACTAGTGAACGTTGTGTTAGCTTCATCGGCTCCTGGCAGTATTAATTTTCTTGATAAATTTTCATTTATTGCCGAATGAATTAATTGTAGCCAACTTTTCATTTACTGCATTAGTTATTCAACATAATTATGATCTTTTACGGACGGATTTAATTTACGGATGTCAGTAGTTCGTGTTATGACCATTAATAATATATTAATAATATCGTTAAATTGTTATGGCCCTATGTCTACCCCAAACTACCCAACTGCGTGCTACGTGAGATATTATTTTTTTCTCCTTCATCAGCTAGACAGGCTATATATAAATTAAAACGTAGTAATTCAGTTGGGCTTGACGGCCATTCAGCCTTTAACTATAAAAGAATCAGTGATGAAATTTGTGCCCCGATTTTCAGTCTGTGCTTGGGTTGTCGTTCAACACTCCTTCTCAACCCCTGCTGGCATTATTAGCGGGGTACCTCAGGGTTCAATACTGGGACCTTTGCTTTTTGTTATTTAGCCGAATGAAATAAATTGTAACCACCAGGTAGTTCACTGATTGAAGTTTACTGGTGACCCCAAGCTTGCTTTGGCCAAGACGGCATTTTACCTTCTATTTGACGCTCCACAAGTGTAATCCTAGCCTTCAAGAAAGGCAATGTAGCCAATCCACAAAATTATAGATGCATTGCGCTGACTGAGGTTTCATGTAAAATCACAGAAACCATTATCCGCGAGGCTATGCTAACTTATCTTGAGGCCCGAAGCATTATAAATTCGGACCATTTTGGCTTCGTGTCGTAACACTCTGCTACCTATCAACTACTGGTAGCGCTTGATCAGTAGACTAGTACTTTAGATATAGGAGTTCCATCAGACGTAATTTATTTTGACTACCAAAAGGCATTTGACATCCGTGGTCCGCATCGAAAATTATTTTTCAAACTGGAAACCAACGGCTCCAGTGGTCAGCTTCTGCTGTGAGTATCAGCCTTTATTAAACATTGATCACAAAGGGTTCATTCAAAACTCCTCCTCAACCCCTGCCGAGATTATTAGTGAGGTACCTCAGGGTCAATCCTGAGTCCTTTCCTCTTTGTTATTTACCTATAAATGACTTCAATTGTAACACCCAGCTTGTGATCTTAAATCGTGACCCCAAATTTAGTTCGGCCATTGTGGATACCACTGATCATTCAATGCTTTCCTGAAATTATTAATGTTCACGACTGGGAAAGTGCCTCATACATGCCCATTTCTCAGCCAAGTGTGTGCTTTCATATTGGACAACAAAATTCGTGCTCTTCTTACTGCGTTGAAACCACAATTTACCAGATGTTTTCAAGATCTTTGACCTTGCGGTTTGGTCTACATCAGTATGATGGTTACTGGTTAATTCGCTGTTTCACGTCTGGCAATATCAAGACAAAAGTCTAGGCATTTAAGGTCTTTGGTCGTCCATTGCTGGATTATACAAGCAAGGCACGATCACCATCCCTGTTAAATGATATTGATCAGGTCCAATTTGTACACTGTACAGCGCCACTTTACGAAGGGCCTTCCTGGTTTGGAAGACTAACCATACTGTGAGTGATTGTTGAAAATGGGTCTTGAATCACTAGAATTGTTAAAGTGGGCTTACCTTTCTTTGACCTCAACTTCGTATGTTCTACTCCGAGTCATTCATTGAAATTATTAGTCTCATCTAGCAATCGGGACTGCCGCCCAAATGGTTTTGCCGTTAAGGTAATCTCAGCTTCCGGAGGAGGCACGTTTTTCAGCACGTTTGGCAGCTGGTTTCAGAACTGCCTTGGACAGACTCCCACTTGCAAAGTTTCTGAAGAGACCTGAAATTTGTACTCTCAAATTCTGACACACCCAGAAAACTTGAAATGGCTTTTGTGTTCTCCCTACTGTCAACTAGGATTGGTCTTAGTGGGATATTCTCCTTCCAAGTTCCTTACCACTGCCTGTGATTAAACTATTTTGTTAATATTGCTGTATTCAATTCCCGTAAAAATCACACATATCCTGTTCAGTTTTGCAGCCTTATTTGATAACATGGACAAATTCGCCCACGTTATCAAATAGGGATGTAAAATCGAACAGGACCAGCACCCGCATAGGCTTAACTGTACTTACGTACCAAGGCTGATCCCGACCGACTAAGTGGTCTGCAATTACGCCATCGACAAATAAAAAAAAAAAGTGTCAAAGTCGAGTAGGCCTCCTACCAGGGTCATTTTCATAATAGCCGGGAAGGGAGTGGGAATTGGCGTAGTAGACACAAGGACTGTTGTAGTGCATTTATTATTAGCTTCTTATTCAGGATGTCTGAGCGTCAGTGGGCTTACAGAATTCAACTATGCCAAGAAAGTACTCGCTTTTAGAATTCTAAGAACACGAAGCTTCTTATCTTGACCGTTTGCCGATAGTTATTTGAAAAATGTGAACAGTTTGTAGTCCTTGGAGCCGTTGTGACGTAAGCGACCATCGGCAACGAAAATGTGCATTATTTCGACTTCTTACAAACAGCTGAAATGTTGTTGTTTTTTTATGAACAGGCCAAATATGTCCGCTTAGGTCTCCTGGCATATTTGGCGAAATGACTCTTTACTTTCTTTCTTTCTTGCTTTGATATCGTTAACTTTTTTTATGGTACAATATGCTAAAACACAAAATGTTACGTTAATTTATTGACTCATTCCCAGGAAGGAAGGTATCATTAACACATTGGTAATTTGCGCCCATACTTAAACTTAATTAGTTAAACGAGACGGAAAGCCAATGGGCTTGAAGTTGGTTAACTAACTACAGATGCAAACCTATTTACGTTGCCTTTTGGACATATATGTCAGACTGCCTGAGTGGGGAATCGAACCCACGACCTTTGAAATCAAAGGCAGAGGCCCTATCACTGAGCCAGACTGCCACGGTCGTCAGTCTGCTTTAATACAGGTTTGCATCTGTGACTTAGTTAAACTTAATTAGGACATGAATACAATATACAGCTCCATGAATATAGTATTTTTTGGACGGCCGATCGTGATTTCCAATAAAACACACGAAAAACCGAATATCTATTTAAGTAATAGTATATAGATCTTCCTCGAACTTATAAATTTAGTGCACTCAAGAAGTTACCTCCTCACAAGATTAAGAGCACACCCTTACAAAATTAAGAACGTTTTTGTTTCGCTCACTTTGCTCCCTTAGCTAATATTACGTCTGGACTTTTTTAATTGAAAAGTGGAAAATGTACACTTAGCAGCAATGACATAAAAACTGTGGACTAAACAGGTTATTGGAGAAAAATTCATTGAGAATTACAAACATGTAAAAAACCTGCAAGTGCACATGTTGGAACCACGAAACAGGAACTCCATAAACGTATCGCATCTTATAAATTCAACTTAAAATGCAGACACAAAACTAACTCCCTTGTCCAACAACAGCTAAAGACAGCTAGGGCACACCCGGATCTCCAAAATACTCACTACATTTTCCAAGAAAGTAATTTTCATGCACGTCTACCTGGAAACCCTTTGCATCTAAACACAACGACCCCCAGACCACAATGGGCGTCGGACGAACGTCTAACTGGAAAATCGTCTAATGGGATAATTGTCTAAATTCTGCCTAAATAAAAAATCTGGAAAAGCATCAAAACGGAATATCGTATAATGGATAATTGTATAATGGATAAACATCTAACTGCGGTTTCTGATGTTATATGTACAGCCGCAGCGAGCGCGGTAGCGCGAGCGAGGCAGGGATATTAGACGATTTTCCATTATACGAATTTCCAGTTAGACGCTTTTCCGTTATACGAATTTCCTGTTAGTTGATATTCCGTTATACTGTTTTCCGTTATACGTTCTTCCAATTCAAAGCGTACGTGTGCGACATCAATGGGGAAAAAAACCTTGGCAGCTCTGGCACTCGAATTCGGCTCTGGCATCGTTTCATTGTTAGAAAAGGGATGAGATCCGCAAAGCGGGCAATAATCAAGGACCGCGGTAGCGGTCCTTATGTAAGCCTTAGCATGAACTTCCATGTTAAACGTCAACCTTTGAACTCCTATAGTCTCGCCCAGAATTGACATAGACCAACGAAATTCGGTATTTGGGGTCGTGTCGTAACTATTTCACCACATTACAAATTTTAATAACAACAATCAAACCGTTCGGCGTTCACAGCATGGCCATTTCTTGTTGTTGTTGTTGTTGTTGTTGTTGTTGTTGTTGTTGTTGGGACTCTTTGCCCTCACCTGGAGACCGAACCACTGAACCGATTTTCAAGTTCTATAGCTTAAAACGTAGGTCTGGACAAGGCCTAGGGCCTTTCGCAGGCTATTTTAACGTAACTACAATATTCTTGGCACGGAAAGCCAAAAGGGCTAAAACTTTTGCTCTCACCTAGAGATCGAACCAATGAACCGATTTTCAATTTGTATAGCTTAAAATGTAGGTATTAACACCGACCAGAGCCTTTTGAACCCGATGTTGATGTGACTGCAGTATACTCGTCGGCAGAGCAATTAGTATTGCAGAGCACTGGGCAGAAATCATTAATGTTGGTGTTGGGACTCTTTGTCCTCACCTGGAGATCAAACCACAGAACTGATTTTCAAGTTCTATAGCTTAAAACGTAGGTATGGACAAGGCCTAGGGCCTCTCCCATGCTATTTTACATTATTCTTGACACGGAAAGCCAAATGGGTTAGATCTTTTGCTCTCACCTAGAGATCGAACCAATGAACCAATTTTCAATTTGTACAGCTCAAAATGTAGGCATTAACACCGATCAGGGCCTTTTGAACACGATTTTGATGTTACTGCAGTATTCGCATCGGCAGACCAATTATTATTGTAGAGCACTGGGCAGCAATCATTAAGTGGAGTAACAAATTTTTGCAGAAATTTTGCAGAAAACATAAATTTGGTACACAAGTCTTTCTTAACAGTAAAAATCGAACCAGCCATGGACCCCAATGAAATACCCAAAGTGCTATCAGTGCCTCCCCCCCCCCTCCCGCCCCAAAATCTCCTCGTGATGCCTCCCAGGGGTTTGGGCAACAAATTCTTATAGATCAAGCTAAAAACATGAAATTGGGTGTAAAAGTCACTCTTAGCAGTATAAAACGAATCAGCCATGGAAAAGACTCTCTTATAAACAGTTATTTTAAGGTGATTACAGTGTTCTTTTCTGTGTTATTCTTGCTAAAACAAGAAAAAACAAATAAGGGATATTAGTATTAAAAAACGCTTAAGCGTATAAAATACGGATGTAAGCCT
>JAHWFP010114880.1:0-18891 GCA_023313725.1 Lithobius niger | reverse complement strand
CTGCCCGGGCAATGCCCTGGAGTCCGTAAAAGGGAAAAAATGCCGGGAAACACATTCGGGGAGGTTAGGAATTAAACACGATGGCAGCGCCGAAAAGAGACCTGGCTGAGGTTCTGATACAAGGTTCGCTGGTTTTTAAAAAATTTTTTTTATTTTTGGTTGCGAACGAGTTAAGCTGTACTTGTCTGAATACAAATAAAATTAATCTCAAGGTTACGATTGGGGGGGTCTCCAACAAAAAACAGTTAAAGATGGATTTGAATTTCGGCATGCCAGCCGTTCTGAATATTCATGCACCGTCTAAATTTTTGTTATATTGTAAACCTGCAGGGAGATTTCCACCTTAGCAAGGCCAAAAGGTTGGCTAAGCCAACAATTAAAACTAAGTTTATGTGCATGTAGAGAGATCATCCAGTCTGTTGAATGGTCTTTCTCAAGAGGCTACCCTTACGGAAATTACTTTCTGGAATAGATATTTGGCAGAAAAGGCAATATCTGGCACCACATCTGGCATTATGTGATAACTTTTAGGGCTGATTTTTTTTTTCAGAGTGATTCAGATATGGCAGATTAAAAATATCCCAGATATGGTGAATTTCCATAACAAGCCAGAGATGGTAGTTTACATGTCTGGCTTGATATACGGATTTTTAAAATGTAGATGGCTTTGCTTCCATGGTAACATAAGAAAGGTTATAATATGGGAAAAAAACGTGGAGAATGTACGGCCACTTCAGTTACTATAAGTTGTACAAAGTTAGTCCTTAATTAGACCGTAAAACAGTCTATTTCGACTTGCTTTCAGTTCAAAGCATAACAAAAGCGTATGTCCCTCGAAGCACTCCATACCGCCCTAAGACGAGATGCACTATTCAAAAGGAATCAGCAGAGTAAAATTTTGTACATCAAGCTAGTTCGGCTACACATCTACCCAGTACTCACCTCTTCTGGTCAGAGACAACTAACAATACCTGTTAAGAGCTGACTGGCCTCATTTTGCTGTATCTGACCAGATAAAGCTTAATTTAATCAGCTTTGGATGTAGCTGCCTGCACCCAATCAGATAGGATTTAGAGATAGTTGAATGTATCCATATCTTACTATATCTCTAACTATATCTGACCGAATCTAACCACAGCTGATCACGTCTGGCTGGTGCAATCAGGTATGGACTGATATGACCAATGACTAACTGACTCGTCTCGTCTGGTCGAGATAGTTATAGCTGGTAAGAACTGACTGGATATGGCTTCATTTTGCTGTATCTGACCGTCTGATTATCTTACTATCTTACCATTTGATCAGACACCTACGTATATCTGATCAGATGTGGGCCAATTTTGGGTATGGCCCGTATCTGGAGCTGTAATGTGATCCGTATCTGGAGTTGGGATTTCGATTATATCTGGAGTTCAGCTAGAACGGCGTTTGTTTAATTATGTGTTTAATTTTCGGCCACTAAAATTCATTTGGGTCTTGTTCGCCTACATAAAAAGAACAACAAACCTCTGACATTGATGAAACCTTATTTACAATAAGAAAGGGCGAGAGCAACACGTCGTACATACACATAAACGGTTAAAACACGACAAGACGACAATTTGGTGCCCGAAATTAGGTCGGCCGTCTTGAGAAATAACGTTGATGACGTCACCGAGATTTGATTGAATGGAAGTGAACATGCGACATTTCGCATAAAGTTGTGGGTTTTTGCCAGAGAGGGGTAAGCACCCAATTGAAACTCGGGTGTTAAACGAATTACAATATAGGGTGGAGTTAACACCCTATTATGTAATTCGTTGAACACCGAGGCGGAGTTTCAACTGGAAGCTAATTTTGGGAATTCTCAATAACTTGGTTGTTGAAAAGTTGCCCTTTAGCATTACTATAGTCTGTTCCACATTATGTTTTCAGAAAACTAACTGTATGACGCCACGTTTTATTCCCCTACGAGTGCAAAAACATGTAAATATCCCACTCGTAGACTCTAACAGTAACTGTGTTGAGTCTGCACTTGGTGATATCCACATGTTTTTGCTTCCACCACTGAACACCCGTAACCACTGTTTCGTTTGTTGCATGACCACGTTTCCATTTTACTATCATTTTGAATGCCAGAAATCAGATATGCACGTTTGAATGCCGTTTAGCATTTAATTGATTTGTATTCTAGTGGAATACTGGATAGTTAGCACCCCACCCCACCCCGGTCTCCAGTTTTGTTGGAAACTTCGCACAACTTGCGTCTTGTTTTTTTTTCGTACTTAACTAACGATAGTGAAATTTAAGATGGAATGGTTTAGCTTTCCTTTAAGTTTAACGCTGTTTAACATAAGGAACGGCTGAAAAAAGGGGGTAAAATGGTTATTTTTACCGGTTTAAAGTTAAACTTTTTACACTATCTCATTTGGTCATCTCCCAGGACATGAAAGGTACCTCACCATAACTACAAATTCGATTTTCAATCTTAAATTATTCCCACATTGTTTTACCAAAAAAAATGAAATTCCTTGTAATTAAACGGTTTTTGAGAGCGTGGAATTATGAGATATTCAAGGTTCAGACAAAATCTGGGAAAAATGGCAAATCTAGAAATCTCAGGGAAAATGAAAATAGAGCCAAAATCGCAGGGAAATTTCAGGGTAAACAAGAATTTTTTTGAAAATCAGGGAAAAGACAGGGAAATTAGAAAAAAAAGTCTTTGTGTCTGATCCGTAAGTTCCATTGAGTTAGCCGATCTGAAACATAATCCTAGGCTGTAGCAAATATTTTAATTTGTGCTGTATTATGTCCAAGTATTTTAGATATTACTTCAATAAACCAAATCTAGGCTTGTACCAATATCTGTGATGAAAATGTCCCTTCTGGACTAGTCTCTAAACAGCTATTTTCTGGGATGTTGGATTATTTTCGTACAAATATTAACAAAAACATTAGCCATACTGCCTGTTTTCCTAACTAAACATCTTGTAAACACCTGGAAATTGCCATTTGGTGCCAATATGCGTCAAGGTCAGTGATCGACACATGGTTAGTTGGCCCCCCCCCCCCGCTCGCCTACATACCATGCAAAGTTTCATTATCCTAACATTAACTCTTTGATTGGCAAGGGTGGTCCTTCCTTTCTGCCCCACCCTGTATAATACAAGACTAAGCTGAACGAATAGCTGTGTGTGTGCATGCAAGGTACACACACCAAAACTAGTATAGAACAGGAACTACATTTTACGTACTTTTGTTTCGAAGAATTTAAGAGTGCCGATTGCAAGATTACTACTAAGAAATTATTAAAGTCTGGTTCAGACCGCCACGACAAACGACAGACAGCTCTAAAAATAACTTCCTGTCACACTGGCACGACGGACCAACGAACAACCAACTACGGACCAATCAATGCTGCAGAATGACTTCAGCTAGAACGCGTGTTTTAACCCTACCTAAGGCCATATTACCCATCATATTGTGCTTCGATATTTTATTTAAGAAATTATGTCACCATTGGCTGTAGCGATTATTTTTGTTTTAGTTATTCTCGACAATTACTATGTTGCAGAGATGTTCGCGAAAGCAAAGTACGTAATCAAAGCTAAGTTTTCTCTGCCGCCATCTTGCATATCGTTTGTCGTGTTAGCAGTGACTTGTCGTTCATTGGTCGGTCGATGGTTGACGTAAGCTTATGAATAATATGAAATCTTTCGTTTGCTACGATGGGCAACAAACGACGCGAGCGTCGCCTCAGAGGGTTGCCATAGCGGCGTTCGGTCGCAAGGTGCCAGTTGGAGATCTAGTAGCGGTGTAAATGAGCTGCTAAAACGATATACAAATTTATTGCTGTTGAATTATTTAGTCATACACCTCAGAACAAATTTGGGATTTATTAGGAACGAAAAAGGAAGTACGTAGAGTTGGCTTTCCTTTGCGTCAGACGTCCCATTTTTGGACGGGTGAGAAATCCTACAGGGTTGTTGCTATGACAATGCACAAAATATAAACAAACAGTTAACACAAAGATCGCCAGTAGTTACAGCGAAGAAGCAAAGGTGGGTAAACTCAGGCGATCTGAGATCACGTTAAGATAAGAACAAATTTTATTTTTGTTCATTGCCACTCTGGTATTTTTCATCGTTCAGCCCACTTCCTGTTCGGTAGGGGGCGATAGGAACCTAAGAGGAACACCGAACATGTGCGGGTGGTTGTATGACAAAAAAAAATTGTTGATATCAAAGGGTGGGGAAGTAAGCCCTCTCGTTGTTGAGGAGAGGGAAGAGGGGAGAGTAACAACTTTACCGGAAGTGCCGGATTCAGCCTTCTATTCTTCTAAAAGTTGGTGGGCTGTTGTGTCTATCGCTTGACCTCAAACATGAAATTTGGCACTGTATAGAGTGAGCAAAAAGTGTTGTTCTATATGCCTAAAATGATTTGATTGGGAAACATATGTATGCAGTGGGTCGGGGGCCGTTTCGACATATGGGAATGGATGAACTTGTCTCTTTGACGTCATCATTTTGCTAATTAGTGAACAACATGTCGCAGTAATTTTTTTTTTGAGAAATTTTTGACGAGCCTTAAGTTAGCCGAAGCAATTAATGCTTGTATGGCTGAACCGGCTCAATTTTGAACATTGCCAGATTTTTTAGAGAGGAAGAAATATCTGGTAAAGGGAGGTGCCAGCCCGGGGATTCGAACCGGGAAACCTCCGAACATCGTCAGGGCCAAAAGATTGTCCAGAATTAGCCAGAATACATCCCATAGCCGCTGAACGAGCATGGTAGCCTCTCACGCTGCCCTGACCGGCAGTCCTGGCGGGGACTTTGCCAAGATCCCCTTTCCAAGGCTTCGACCAGATCCGCAAACCTTCAGCAACCAGGCTGAGCTGTCTCACCGCTCAGCGACAATGAATTAGAGTGAAAGTTGGGAGTTGTGGAGAACCACACACTATTGACGACGCAAAAAAAAAGGGCAGACTGGGTTTTGAAGCAGAATCAGGACTTACAGGCAGTCAGAGTTACAAGTATAACATGCATTGGAGTATACACCGGTGCATGTAGGTACATGACTACTTTTTTACATGCCCCTGTGATCTGCAGTGCAGTTTTTTTTTCACTAACTATGATTCTCGTTTTTTTGCGTTGGTATTGGTTTATGGTTTTCGACAACTTCTCAATTAAACTACTGTTCTAGAATGCGAAGCTCCATAGTTCCATCATGATGACGTTGTCGACAGATGTAAAACGTATAACATAACATAATACAAATACAGTGACGGCCAGAAGAAAAACTTATATGGCCCTGCAGGTGTGCAAAAATCTGCTAAAGGTTAAAAAGGTTCATCAATATGTCTCTTGAAGGTTTCAACAGATGCAGCCTTCACGACGCGTTCTGGGAGGCAGTTCCAAGGTGTAATGGTTGTATGGTTCTAACCCTTGGTTTCAATAAGGTGTAGCAATGACCTCTCCTTTTACGCATTTCGTTCACTTTCAAGTCTTTTTCTCTAAAAGAGCGAGGCAAGTCGTTATTAAAAAGTTTAAACAGAACAGGCATGTCTCCGCGGACTCTTCGCTCTTCCAGAGAGGTAAGCTGGATTTGTTACAGTCTTTCCTCGAAAGGTAAGTGAGGGATACTAGCAAGAAACTTGGTTGCTCGTCTTTGTACTTTGCCACACAAACAATGTATTTCTGGTATCCTGGTGACCAGATTTGGGCACAGTAATCCACAATAGGTCAAATAAAGACCATTCCATTGGGTTCAAATGGCCCTGAGCCAATCCTACACATACCCCCTCCATAAATTATCTTGTCACAGTCCAACCTTAAACATAGCCAGTACTGCAACCAGAACTCTTATGTTTACCCTGTATATTTTCTGTAACAACAACAATAGTTTTACATGGTCCATAACCGTACACTGAACACGGGTTGCGAAAACTAACAAAACCGAATAGAGCTATTGGTAAATGCGCCACACTCCATCGCACGAAACTTGAACAAATAACCTAAATTTTCTCCGATCCTCAAGGGTTTTTAGCCGAAATTCAAAATCCACAAAGGCAGCAGCATCAGCAGATGCAAATCACTTTGACAGTTCAGTTCTTCCAAGTTGAGATCGCGTTGCTACGAGGTTTCCAAGATTCGTTGCATCAGGATAGGGTGAAGTGGCATAGCACCTTTTAGGACCAGAACTGCAAGTTTGGCAGCGACAGAAAAAAACTAATCCCCCCATCAAAAAATGGCAATGAACCACACTGGGTGTATAAGGTTGGATTATTCTTAGGGTTAATTGGATGATTTTCCGCTAAGGTTCTGTACTAATAGGGGTTTCAGTTTGTGAGGAGTGCTAACAAGTGATACTCCCCTACCCCTCAGACCAAGTTGTGTTTACAGACGATGGTTGTGTCAAGGTTCTCGCTTCATTTGCGGAATCAGCACCTTTTTGTTGTTTGTTCTCGAATGTGCTGGCTGTGTGAGAATCGAGTGGTTGGAGCGGAGGAGTGAAAACAAGTTGGGTCATCTGTGGCATTTCAAAACGCTTGCCGAGTTTGACACCCTTTACAAAAAGGAGGACTTTGAGAAAACAAGCGTACCGATCTTCGTTCCTTTCTTGCAAACATGATTTAAAGTATACGAAACATAACAACATAGAGAGGATTATTAGCGTTGATTGCATATTCAGCACCAGAGAATTATTATAGTGAACCACGAAAAAACTAGGTTGGGAACATAAGCCTTATTCTGAGAAAGTAATCTATCCACGCGTATTTTTTTTTTTTAAATATAAGTAGACGTGTCAGTTTATATTACTCGTTTACTAACGAACTATCATACTAGGAGTGAATCGAACAACTACGTTATTCAGCCTAAAGTCAACAAAGAAAGAGTGCATAAATGCAGCTATACTATTTCCTTGGCAACAAGCTTTACAATATGTACCCTACCCAAAAATCGTTGTTTAAATGGCTACTGGCAGTGGCGTGCACAGGGGAGGGGGGGGGGGGGGGGGGGGGGATTGCCCCCGCCCCGGCCCCTTTTGGAAAAATGCTCTTTTTGACCTATTTGAAGAAAAAACATACCATATTTTCGCTTTACTGCACTGAAAAATGCTGGTCGCAGCGAGGAGAAAGGGCCTAATGCCCTAAAAAGGGCCCAAGCCCAAGAAAGGGACCAAAAATGGTAAAAAAGTGAGTGACAAGCAAAAAAATAGTCCCCAGGTAAATAAAGCCTCAGCGTGCCCTTTCACTGAAAGTTGCCCCTGCCCTCTTGGATGTCTGTGCACGCTACTGGCTACTGGGCTTTAGTACTAACTTAACAGAAGTGTTATTCAAGATTTTAAGCTAAACTTTGTCTTTCGCAATAAGTATGTCTTACCTTTTCAATCCATTAAGTTCCCATGCACATTATTTTACAATTCGTTTTGTGTTTATAGTTCAATAGTTTTAGTATTACTTACACGTCGTAAAGTTTTGCAGCGACGTGTTCTTTTTGTACAATGTTTTACGCCTTCTGGTATGGTACCGTATATGCCACACGCAGACGTCAGCTCTTGTGGGTTGTAGGCGCATACTGTATTGTTGTACTGTTATTGTTTATTGTAATCTAAAACAAAACCCTTTAAAACAAAACCTACAAGGGTGAAAGAAACCGCCAAGTTTCAGCCAATCAAAGTAGTGATATCTGAGCCAAAATGGCTGCCACCAAGTTTCTTACTTACTTACGAATTTCAGAGACGAAAACCTAGTATTTCCAGGCCAAGTTTTGCTCTTGATTAACTCAGTTTAACGATTTTATACTTGAAATTCGGTTGAATTCGTGTTTGGTCCCTCTCCTGACTGATCAAAACAAACAGGTGTTGTTTCACAATGAGACTATTTAAGTTGTACAATTGTAAATATGTTTGTTAGTAGTAAGGCTCATGAGACTGTCAGAACGGTCCTTAAATACATTTTTGCCGGAATTGACGTCAGTCTTTGCTGCTCATGCGAAACGTTATTTCAAGCAAGAACTTTCGACGATGTTTATTCGAATGCAGCTCGGCTCTAAAGCGTCCTGCCTCAAGTCGGCATTACGCTGGCAATTTGCAATCTGTTCACGACATTCCACAATTGGTAGGATTGGCGTTAAGCAGAATTGATGAAACATGTGCAGAATGGTAGACGCGTTAATTCCACGCAGATGCTCACGCGACGTCGAAACACATTCCGAACTGCAATTTGAAGCAGGTGCGTCCGAGTTTTAGAACTGAACACTGTACCAACTGAGTACGAAGGATAATCGTATTTCGAATTATTAAAGTCGTCAGTGCAAGCCATCAAACTAAAACTCGGAGTAAAGTCAAGAAGAACAAATTCGACTTAAGACAGCAACTTTGAAACAAGGTAGCATCGTAGTGCTTTTGCAGCATACAGGAATGGAGCACTGTTACACTCTTGTCGAGTTAGGACTTGAGTTTTTAAGCAAAAATAAGTATTGGAAGTAGTTTAATATAATTCAAAAAACTTGATTGCTAAAATAAAACTCAAGAAGGCAAAGAAAAGGTCCGGGGACCACTACCAACCATCCCCAATGAAATGAAAGGGGCAATTGCCGTCAATTCATAGAATTGTGGCCGTCGAAGAAAGAATTTGATACAATGTTTATTCAATAGTTTTCGAAAAGTATGTTCAACAGTAAGGGCACGTTTAAGCAACCACTCGCTTTTGCATTTTCGCAGCTAGAAGCTAGAAATCACCTCAAATTCCAACATGGCGTGTTGAGGTTTGGGGGAGTGGGCGACCCTAACGTGATAAAACTAAGGTGTGGGGATGGTTCAATGTACGAAACTCAATAATTAAAAAGACATTTGGTTGGGTTCAATATTTGATGTTCAATGCAAGATTTTATACATAGCTTCGCCTGCCACGACTTAACCAAACAAGTTCTTAATAATTGTTAATGTGATGAATAAATACAAATGTATAAAAGGGACATGATGACTGAAGTGTGGAGGACTAGGGAAATTGGGGAGGAATAACAATAAATTTCTAATTAAGAAGCCAAAGATTACTTACGGAAGATTGGGGTGGAATGGGGGCTTGGAATGTATTATTATTGTGATTACCTAAACTAACAATACGTTGGCTAGGTAAAGCACATGCTCAACAATTGATGTGATTTCAGAATACATAACAATACAGTGAGTGAGTTTTAATAATAGAGGCAGGGCACACTTAAGATCGTCATCCAAGCTCAGCTCAAGGGAATCAAGATGCTGGGTCATCAGTCCCAGCATCAGGTCATCCAATATTGTCGTTGGTAGGAGCTGATGCAGGATGAGTCACTACAGAATGCCCCCCCCCACCCTGAGACAAAAGTGCAGCAGCTCCGTATGATGCTGAGTGTATTCTTAAACTTGTTTTCTGCAAACTTGTACTTTGGAAAAGGTAGAACAGGCTCAGGACCCAAAAATAACGACATGGAAAAAAAAGAAAATACTCAATATTACAATTTGAACCTCATAATGAAGTCGATCCCGGTTAAAGGAAACGGAATGGTTTTCAAAAGCTCTAACTTATTAGTTGCCCAGCCCTAAATGTGGCGAGGGACGACTGTAAGACCTTACAATTAAACTTACAATCTAATTCCGTTCCACCTAGATCCCGGTAAACATTGGTACGGAGAGATCCTTCCCAAAATCGAGGATTTTTAATGAATCATACAGCGTTTATATTGAGGTTGTCAAACAGCCAATGAGTTTAACGGTTGACGGACATTTTTTATTTAAAATAGTGACTTGAGTTATTATGATACTCGTTAATGCACACGTCCGTCACGACTCAAAGTTCAGTGCTAAATGCAGAGACTAAGGTCGACTCGTCTCAACAAGAAATACTTTAAAAAGTATCAAGTTTAGTTTAAAAAAAAGTAATATCTTCAATTAAATTAGATTGAAGGAAAAGAAAAAGATCTGTCAAAGGTTCGGTTTTACCTGAGAAAATTAATGCTGATAAAAATAAGCGCTGGTTCAAGTCAAGCATTTAATGAAAGCGTTAGGATATATTTAAAACTGAATTAAATTCTCTTCAACGATCATCATATTAATGACAAGAAATAATGATGCAATTACAAAATAACTATGTTCGATTCGCACACTTAAAATAGCAGTCGCTAACTATTTACAAGAAAATTGTGTGCAATCCAGATTATAAGTATATAAACTCATGGTTAGCGATGTTGCCAAGCAACGGCCTCGCGCTTACGTGCTACCATTGTTGACGTCAACGCCTTCGTTCTATCAAGTGTTCCCGATTTTGAAGGAAACGAAGATGAAGTGGTTGCCTGTTTTATTTTGCTTATTTTCAGGTAAGTAGGCATTATCAACTACGCTGGAAGGTTGCAATTAATTTGTTAATGTTCATAGTTTGACGTCATGCAAAGATTATGACCCGATTGCTTCATTATCTTTTAGAAACTGGATGTCAAAAATAAGATCGCGAATGCGGCAAAGGTAGTGCGCCTGACCTCAAAGATGGCAGCCTTCAGGACCGCCGGGATTTATACACAAACGGTTCCGAGCGACAATATCCGCAGCTTTATTGGGGTGAACAGTGTTAATTCATCGACTTAATATTTGTTAAATTGTTTGTTAATGAATGTTGAATGTGTTGATTGTATTTTTTTTTTAAATACGAAATTTTATAGCCTACCAGGGAGTTTTAGTATGATGGCTTGCAATTAAAATAACAATTAAAATAAAGTGCCATCTCTCCCTACCGCCCCCCCCCCCCCCACGTCCTTTCGGCAAACAGAAAATCTTAATCCCAATGATTTTTATTTTGTTGGTTGTTAATAAGTTTTTTAACGTGCACAATGTAACCTAACCATACCTGGACTTAAAAATTAGGTTTCTATGAGGCCGAGGATGGTGCTTTGTGGCAGCTCGAAACGTTTTGTGTGTGTGTGTTCGTTTATTGCTTTTGTGCTATCAGTTGATATGTGTTTTATTATTATTTCACGTCAGTATACTTTTCTTTGTTTTGGTGGACGTCCTCGAATAGCAACTATGTGGATTATTTATTGTGTTTAAAAAACCCATTAATCTCCTTTTAAAGCAGTAATCAACACCTTTTCTTTTATGATTAACAATCAGTACGGTTTTTTGTGTGTTGGGTTACCGATTCTGCATTTCAACAATATTACTCGGCTCCTGAAGCAAACTTAAAAAAAAACAAAATTAGTCATTTTCATGTCAGGCGCGAATTTTGTTGAAGATTTAAACATATATGATTAAGTCATTCTAAGCTCTAAGCTTTATTCAGAAACAGGCTATTTTTATTTTGCTGACCAACAAAATGACTATTTTCCAAGGCCACCTAACCCGGCATGATCTGCCCTTAATGGCAGCTTTTACTTTTTCACCTTATTTTGGAAACTTGTGAACTTCTAAACTTCTGAACTTACGGTTTTCTTTGTTTGGAATTTACGATTTTTTTTTACAGTAATTGGAAAGCATGAGCCTTCATTTCATACCTTTACCACTTTTTTTACGTTACGTATTTCTCTGGAACTAAGCTCAAGTTTGTTGACAAACTCAATATCGTAGTCCCCTATAATGAACTCGTCCCCTGTAAAGACATCGGTCTGAAGAAAACCCCCGCACGTGCGTGGGCTGCGGGGGTGCTGGCTACGGCCCTGAGCCCGGACTCATTCTTACCAAGCATAAATACAGATACAAATAGTCTAGTAGTGCACAAGTAAATATTAAAAATAAAAAAAAGGACGTTTCGTGCATAAACGCACCCCGTTATCAAGTGCCCGGAAGCTAACCTGCACTCACAGGAAAAAGGTCGTGTCGTTAGGATCCCTATACTGCTTTCGCTGTTTCGGCAAGCGAAGCAAAAGTTCTTCCAGTTTAAACATTCTTACTTTTAAGCTGGAGTGTCTGCCATTAACACGTGTCTTGTTTGTTCTTCTTTTATTTCGTTGGGAGCCTTTGATCCGATTTCCACACTCGATAACGGCGTGCAATTATTGCCGTAACGTCGTGTTTTTTAGTGTTTACTTTGTGCACTGGCTATTTGTATCTTGAAAATAAGACTTGAGTTTCGTCGACCAGTCGATATAAGAGTTAGCAAACCCAAGGATAAAGTTATTACCTGAAGTTTTTCCCTACGTTCTACGGCCACGTCGGTGAAATGACGACATTTTACTTAGTGGCACCATGTGATTTTTTAAAATCCTAACTATAGATTCCTTAGAGTTTAACTGTAGGTTCCTAGGAACCTATAGTTAAACTAAGACGAGGACAAACTCGCAATTCTCTAGCGCATGGATGGGTCAGAAATGGAGAAGCAGACACACGGCTCTCTTTCAGTGCAATCGACTCTTTCAGTCCTCTTCCACCCGTTCGTAAACATTTGTAGCATCAAGTTCTCCTAAATCTGTCTAAAACTTGGTAAGAGGGAATCGGACTAATCAAGATGAAATCGGACTAATCAAGATGAAATGGGTGAAAAGTGTAAGCGCTCTTCAAATGATGGAATGTGGTGGATTAGTGGCATCATGTTCCGATGTAATATTGCTGATTCTTCTTCTACTTGTTCGCATAGTACTTTGTTGTGCAGTATGATGAATATATGCGGCAAAGTGGCCTGTTGGTTAGCACTACTATCTCAAAGGCCAGCGGCCCCGGGTTTCAGCTTCCCAGGCACTTTCTGGAAGAGAAGGGTCCGTTGATGTCTCATGCTCGTGTCGAGTGTGGCGTGTAAAAGCTCCTAGGAAGTTCCGATTGGAATTACGGTTAAAAATTGTCCTTCTCTCCTTATAGCGCCATGGCTTGGGCTGGCAGCACGTCAGCCTCCAAAGTATGATGTAATGGTGCTGTCTGCTCTCTGCTATGGTGGAATAGTTCTATTGCTCTCCAACATGATGGAGGGGGGGGGGGAGATGAGGCTTAACGGCGCGTCGACAGCTTGGTCATTAGCGCCAACCTCAGTCACAGTGCAGTGGTCCGGGTTGCCACTGCACCACACATTACAGAGATATTATTCAAACCCCTAATCTAAATCTTGTCATACATCTGTACCTCCTGCAAAATTGAAAAAACACCGGACAGGAGGACAGACTTATCGCCCAATTGACGCAACATGATGGAATAGTGCCGTTTGATCATTAGTGCGATGGAATGCTATTGCTATTAAGTATGATGGCTTTGTGCTGTTTGCTCTCAGACGTGAGGGAATAGTGCCGTTTGATCATTGGTGTGATGGAATGCTATTCCTATCCACATGGGTAGATAGGTTTCCATCATGCCATCCAGTATGATGGCTTTGTGCTGTTTGCTCTCAGGCGTGATGGAACACTACTATTTCTGTCCAGTCTGATGCAATAGTGATGTTGTGCTATGGTATATAATAGTCATACTGTGTCCTCTATGACGAGACAGGGCTATTGCTGTCCAGTGTGATGGAATAGTGCTATTGCATTCCAGTATTGCATTCCAGTACTGCATGGAAAAGCAATACAAGCATGGAAAAGTTGTTAAGCCCCCCTCCCCCCCGTAAGATAAAATAAAACTGTTTGTTTTTTGAAAATACCATCTCATCACAATAAAACAGAACTCGCCATATTGTTAGCTTTGCTCGCTCTACTGGCGTCTATCAATGCTTCACGTAGTTTAGTTGATTTCTACCTGATTAGCTTGCCTAATCGAACCTTGATGTCATGAACCGTTTTGAGAGCAATTTTTCGCGTATGAATCATCAAATATGGTTACAGCAATTACAATAGGTCTACTCAAAGCGAAATTTAATATTTTTTTTTATTTTACTCTGTACCCATCTTTGTACGTGCCTTATAAGTTCAAGAGGAGCAGAGATAAACGCATGCATATCGTACGTTCTTAAAGATGTAGATAGTGCTATTGAACGTGAGTTAACTGTGAATATGGTATTGCTGTTTACTAATACGGAAGATTTCTGAAGACCAGAGGCCAGTACAACAGATAAGAGTGAATGATTGCAGGAATTGTGATGGAATAGTACCTTGCTTCCCAGAGGGAAGGAAAGTCGTGTATTAATAATGAATGCAGACCAGGTCGATTTCACACCAGGTCGATTATAAAGTGCTGTTGTTGCCCAGAAAAAAGGAATACTGATGTTTCTCTCCATGCAAATTGGGTGATTATTCTATTGCGTGTGAATTGGCGGATGAGTTTGTCCTCCTGTCCGGGGTTTTTCAATTTTCGCAGGATAAGATCAAGATTTGGGGTTTGGTTTAGATCTCTACAATGTGTGGGGCAGGTCCAACCCGGATCGCTGTACTGTGACTAAGGTTGGCACTAATGACCTGGCTATCGACGCGCCATTAAACGTCATTCCTTCCCCCTACATTCAAATGAAATAAAGGTTAACAGTGGATTTCTCAGCAGTAAGAAAGACAATGACTAATGTATTAGCTTCTCATGTATTAACGATATAACCTATAGTTTTGTAGTGATAACGTTCTGGGTCGTTCTGCATTAAATGATAGATTACTACTCATCTTATTCATGTATGACCATGGCACTATGGTTAATAGGTACTACTACGGTTTTATTCCAAGAGGACTGAATAAATTTTGAGGACACACAAGAGTGAAAAATGAGTAATCCGAAAATGAAATATGTGGCATTAACTCCTTGGAAACTAGTACGAATGCAGTGAGGATTATTTGTTTTGTTTTATTTATTCCCATGTGTGTATAAGTGTGAAATGAGATTCGATCTCAGGTGATCACGACTTGCAAGCCAGGGTGCTGTCAAAATGACCGTACATATTTTGGTGAGCCCGGAAGCTCACACAGCTCTCTTTTGTCACAGTGGACTTGTGAATGGTTTAAACACCTTTAAGAATACGTATGGAAACCTATTTCCGTTTCCTTTTGTACTTAAATGTCAGAATGACTGACGAAAATTGAACCCTCGACCCTTCAGATCAAAGGCGGAAACACCTTTCAGCCAAGCTGACACGGCTTCAAATTTATCGATTTGTGAAATATCCTATCGTCATATGCAGTGTAAATACTGGTAGCCCCGGGCACTGGTGCGTCAGATTCGATAGGCGTCTTGGTCCCGGATTTACATCTCTGCCGTCTTACAGACCCGGTTCGATCCTGGTGAACGGAAGTGTATATGTAAGGGTTTTTCTCCGGTTGTTTCCCACCAGTTGCACTCCGGGTTTCCTCCGGGTTCTCCAGTTTCCTCCCTCATGCGGCAAAAAACAACTGAAGTGATGGTGGCATCTTCCACTTAACATCTGTCGCTTGGACCTTCAGAAAGCTCTAAGCTTATTAGCTGACACCTTCTATTGTGTTCTATTGTATATCCTATTGTATATGTTTGTGGAAAATTTGAAACGAATCGAAAAATGGATTCAAAAGTTATCGCGGATAGAGACGGACACCCGGACTCCAGGACAGGATGAAACCCTGCCTCGCACCACGCATTGTGTCGTTTCAGCACTTTTGGCGGGTAAGTAGGAGTTTTACAGAACAATTTAAGGGACACTACGTTCGTCTTCAGGAAAAAAAAAGAAAACACTTAAACACTTAAAACCTTTAAAAATTCATGGCAGTTTATCTGCCGGGCATCAAATCCATTAAAACAAACCAGTTCAGGCATGGTCCAGGCGTAAAACTTTAAAAAATATTAAAAGCATTTTACATACCAACAATTTTTTTTTAAGTTTTAGGCCTGGACCATGCTTAAACTGGTTTGCTTTTGTGGACTTAGCGACTCGGCAGATATTGCCATGAATTTTTAAAGGTTTGAAGTGTTTTATTTTCACCTGAAGACGGGAGGATGACCACTGGAAACGTAGTGTCCTTTAAATTGTGCACGATACTGGCAGCTGCAACTCCTCCTTATCGCACCCCGCAACACTACAAAAATTAGATTTTCCCAGGTGAAATACAGCACGTGTTTATTGTTGATGCGTTGTTGCATCCGTCTATCAACTACAAAAATTCTCTGTTAACTGGATTTGAAATGTGTTTGACGTCGGGCCTCATTTGTGGGCCGCGATGCGACGACACCCGAGTCAAATTGAAAATTGACAAGTACATTTAAATTCCACGCGGTCGTGCCCACCTAATCTGACTGGAGTTCCGACCGAGTTGACAAACCACAAACACGTGAACTCCAATTCCGGACTAGTTAGCAACAGCTAATATGTGTAATTCGCATCAATTAAGGTTACCTTTGCTTCAAACCAATGGGAAAGTAGATAAAAGGAAGGTATGCCATGAACTGCACAGCATGGTTTGATTGTGGATTCGCATTCAAAGCCAGCTTGGCACAATTTTTTTTTTTTTTACAAAGGAGTTGCAGGTGTGAGGATGCGCAGGATCACTTACCGGAAGTCTTATTGTCCACTGTGTAACAGTCGGCTTTGGGCAAAGGGAAAATGAAGGGCTAAAAACGTATTTATTCAATTGGTCAAAACGCTGTGCTTAATTCATCCTTTAAGGGGGAAAGCTATGACTGAACAGCCGTTTTTAATAATGCACGGTGATAATCAGGAAAAAAGAGCTTACCACCTTGTCTGCCGTCTGTATTTACGATAACTCATGAACCTATTGTTTGATAGAAGACGTTGACTGGACTCCTTGACTGGACTATTCTGCCCTATGTCCCCGGACTGTATTGCACCATTGCTAAGATCCTGGGCTCCTACGGGGTGAGGGTCGTCTCGAAACCACTTTCCACCCTTAAGAGTGCCCTGCATCCGCCTTCCGACCTTTTTGTTACACGGGTGAGTGAGCAAACCAGTCAATTCTCTTCGGACCTGAAAGGCAATCGTAGTATTTCACATACCTGCCTTAATCTGAAGGATTCAGTCTTCAACCAAAAAACGGACTTTCAGAGAAATGTAGTGTACGGCATTTCCTGCACTACATGTAAGGTCCTTTATGTTGGTCAGTGCCAAAGGCCATTAGCCCTCCGAAAAATTGACCATGCTAATGCAATAGCTAAAAATAATCCTAAATATGCAGTAGCAAAGCACAGTGAAGGGCATCACGTGGATGATGTTAGCAGTACTCAGATCATTTATTTCGAGCAGATTGATAAAATCAGGGTAAATCTTGAAGCGTATACCATCACAGCAAACCAATGTCGAATTCTCAACACAATTTATCATTTCCCCAACATGGAAAAATGGTATAAAATTTCTAAAACATTTCCCATGATGCAACTGTAGGTTTGTTGACACTGCTCAAGATGGAGACATGACTGCCACGTTTGGTGCAGCTTTTGTTTTTATGAATTTTGTGTTTTTAAATTTTTCAGAGATAGTGTGCAGTAAGTACAAGCTAGATACGCTTTTTTATGTTTTATGGGGAGCATCACCTCATTGTGTATTCATTCGATAGATGATCAAGGCAGGAATAAACTGCGGAAAATTTTACTGTTTGCTGGACGTCTACCGTGGTTCTTTCACTGCCAGTCAGGGGCTGATTTTTATTTCTTGTCTATTGTTTGATATTTTTGAAACTTTCTTATTTTAAATTTGTCTTTAGAATTTTATTTTGGCTCAGCATCAGAAGCCCATTCGGGGCCATTCTCAGCCCAGTGGCTATCGCAACAAAGAAATGTTGGTTTATTTATGTATTTAATTTATTTATTTACTTATTTATTCATTTATTTTACTTGTTAGAGCTTCAAATTACTTGTGGGACGAGAAATAAGTTAGCACGTAAGGTGCCTTCTGTCTGGTAAATACCCAAAAAGACAAACAAAAAAAAAAAAACAACGAAATTTAATTTTCGGTCTTGAATTCAGACGATGCTCACAATAAATGTCAAATAGTAGAAGAGGTGGTGCCTTCAAGCAAACTCAACGTGGAAGTCCAAGGTCAGAATTTAGGTCTGAAAAGTCAAGAACAAGGTCTGAATAATTTCAGGGCTGAAAAGTCAAGAACAACGTCGGAATTCAGGGCTGAAAAGTTAAGAACAAGGTCTGAATTCAAGGCTGAAAAGTCAGGAACAAGATCTGAATTCAGGGCTGAAAAGTCAAGAACAAGATCTGAATTCAGGGCTGAAAAGTCAAGAACAAGGTCTGAATAATTTCAAGGCTAAAAAGTCAAGAACAAGGTCGGAATTCAGGGCTGAAAAGTCAAGAACAATGTCTGAATTCAAGGCTGAAAAGTCAAGAACAAGTTCTGAAATTCAGGGCTGAAAATTCAAAAACGAGGTCTGAATTCAGGGCCGCAAAGTCAAGAACATGGTCTGAATTCAGGACCAAAAATTAAATTCCGTTGTTGTTTTAATGTCATTTTGGGTGTTTGAGCCGGTCAGAGGGCACATTGCATACTAATTTATTTCTTTTCGGATCGTAAAATATTGCAATTGATGAAAGAGTTTCCGAATTTATTATTCTCAAATTTGCTTCAAAAACATCCATTTTTTTATTGGAAACTTTGTCCAGTGTTAAAAAAAAATTGCATTCAAGGAAATTAATCACGTAGTAATGTGCAACACCTAAAAGACCCTGACACTTAAAACAATGTAATGATGAAACACAAGCCAAATAGGTATCGTTCTTTTGTAGCCAATAAACCATACCAACACTGTTGCTGATAAACGTTGCGATCTGGTGAACAGTAATAAAACTAATTATAACTGTAGCTTTAAAAAAAGATAAAGTTTGGTCATTGTAGTCCTGCTTTTATGCAGTTTTCACACAAAAAAAATTAGCAACTATTCCAATTTATGATTCGGCGAGGACATTCAGTTAGGCAACTCTAGCGAGGCTTCCCCGCTTTAAAGCTTCCTCGCGAATTCATTTTCATTTTAAGGTCTGTTAAAGCACGTTTATGCAACCACTCGCAACGACGATTTTCTCCCTCACTAGCTTTGACTTGGTTAATACTAATCATATCAAAAA
>JAHWFP010114856.1:0-10745 GCA_023313725.1 Lithobius niger | reverse complement strand
GAGAAGGGGAGAGGATTGTAGTGGGATTCAGGACAACAATGCAAAAAAGGAGGACGGAGCAATCGTGGTGATGGGGAATATGAGGACAAGTACAGATGCAAAACCTATTACACGTCTTTAAACCATGCGCAATGGCTGTTTGCCGTGACGTCACCATGAGTTAGCCAATGACGAACGAGAACAACAGCTGTTTAGCCGTCTGATTGGACTGGCCTAGTCACGTGATATGCACGTCACAGCAAACAGCCATGGCGCGTGGTACAGAAGACACAAAAATATGCGCAGTAGGATTCAGTGCCAAAAAAAACCATGCCACACGACGTGAAACACGCCTTCTGCTCCCAGGTTGTGGAAATGAATGAAGGATGGTGAAATGAATCAGAGGATGCACTGATTGTGTGAGCAAAGCCACCTTGGAGCAATTAATTGCCCATCTTCAAGAACCTGCATTATTGAAATTACACATTTCACCGTTATGGGTTAGCTTTACTTCTGGATTATCCAGTCTCCATAACGGGCTTTACAACTAGTACATATATAATCGATAATCCAAACACAGCGATAACAAATCCCTATTTGTATTTCCCTTCGAATATTCTGTTCAGGGCTTCCGCAGAATTTTAAATACACAGAATCTTGTAAGATTTTGACGTCGTAGACCTGTGTTGTTCTAAAATGCATTTCCGGTCGCTAAATTTACATCCCTTTCCAATGGGCAACGTATCTTTGCCCTGTTCTTTGTACTCTTTTTTTTATTATTTATTTTTATTTTGTTTTCTCATGCTGTTTTTAAGATTTTGATAAGCTTTTAAATCAATGATATGATACCACAAACAAATTGGTTTTTAATAATTTTTGTACTTGAATGACTGTTAGTCTTTATTTGTCGCATTAATGTAAGCGATTTTTGTTTAGGCTATCTGTTAGTGACTATTCAGTCCTTGCTCATGTCCTGTTGCTCAAGCAACAAAGCTTGTGATTATTATTATTATCCTGGAAGTTGCACTCTATAGTTCGCTCGACATTTTCCTCAGGAAGCCTTAAGTTACTAAAATACGAAATAATTTTTCCTTCATCTTTATGACGGGATTATCGCTTTGTCTGAAGATCTGTGCTTATCCTGCAAGCATCCTTTTCCAGTTTCACCAAGTTGGGTAAAAATTCCTATGCGGCCCTGTGATCATAAATTGTTGAAACATGCGTCTAGGGCCCAATGAAAATAAAGGAAACTGAAGGTTACGTCGTGAATACCACTGGGATGTAAGAAAAGAAATCGGCTCGAACGTAGTTAATCTAGACACACGCTAGTGTTTCACCGGAAAGTTGACGATGAACGCACAACAGTAGAAACATGCGCCCTCCAACTATTAGATAATTGATTGTTACAGTGTTATATTGTCGAATACGTATGGTTTGTTGTGTAACGGCTGTAAATGGTACGAGGAGCCCAAAGCAGGCAGTCAATCCAAGTTGGATTGAAAAGTCATTTTTTAGGTTGTTGGATTATCCAACAACCTAAAAAATGACTTTTCAAGCCAGAAACTATTGAGTGGTGAATGAATCGCGCAAGTTTTTGATATTTATAGTAGCCAGAACTTATAGGTGTTATAAATTCTTGATAGTAACGATAAATGTAACGAAAAATGCCTGTTACAAACATTCTTCTCTCAACCGTGATTATATGCAATTGTAACTCACACCCAAGGGCAGTTATCGTTACGATTGAGTGATCGCGGTTGGGACCAGATCCTTGTTGGGAGCAATTTTTGTACTGATATCGTTACTTTTAGAGGCAGAAACTTGACATGTTCAAACATAGTGTTTCGTCCAAGATCTGAGGGAGCGCTGTTAGCTCCACCAGCTTGGGTCCCGGATCCTGAAGCATTTTACCATGCAGCAATGCCCTACCAGGCTTCTGAGGTGTGCTTTTTCCACATATTCTGGAAGAATTTATTTAGCTCTATGACACATCATTTTGGTTCGCTTTGATTTCGGGCGATGGATGGTCCCCCCTTCCTCCCACCTCACTTTACTGGTGAACAGGTACTATACCACACGCCATGGCTGTTTGCTGTGGACGTGCACATCACGTGACTGGGCTAGTCCAATCATACGGCCAAACAGCCGTTGTTCTCGTTCGTCATTGGCTAACTCATGGTGACGTCACAGCAAACAGCCGTTGCACATGGTTTAGGATTGCAACAAATTCCAAATTCATTAGCTGAGGAGACTCGTTTGAGAGAGATGTTGCTTAAATTTTAAGCATGAAAATGTGGGGAGGAAGGGAGGGGGGCTAAGGATCCTTAGTGTGAAAAGTAAAAACTTGATATTTCTCAGTATTAGGTTTGCGGTGCCAAGTTGAGCTTCATGCAGACAGGCTACTTGCTTATAAGCAAGGGACTAAGTAAAAAGTATTTCTTTCAAGTAAGTGAATAAATAAAATAATGACACGTATGTCGTCGTGTGTTGCAAGGAGGCGTGTACCTTTAAAAGCAAATACGGTTTATTCGTTTTTGACACTTTTGACGGGGTTGAACGACCGGGGCGGCGCCGACTAATTAATGCTTGGAAATATTGATTTATCGTTTCGCGCGAACGGAGCAAGCATTGTATTGATTAGGAACAAAAGTAGCCATGTCTGGAATTATCCAGATTTTAATTTAGAGCCGAGTGGTGGAAAACGGGTTTTAAAAATTGGCTTCTAAAACGATAAAATTGAGAGATTCTGGAAGCGGTGGTTTGTTAACTTATTTCAAAAATGAAATTAATGTTCTCAGAACTAAACAGTAGCCCAACGGGGGGAGGGGGGGGGGGGGGGAAGAACGGGAGAGGGGGGGGGGAATGAGGACTAGTGTCCCTCCCTGATCCAAATTTGCGAGTAAAATTTGCTGAAAGTCGATGAATAAGGTATTTACTGGCATTGACAAATTGTGAAACCTTGCTTTTGAAACGTTTTAACCCTTTGTTGCCCGTTGTACTTGGTACTTCCGGTTTGTTCAGATTAAAGGGATATACCTCCCAGAGCCATTTTTCTCGACCCTCTACATCAAGTAGGGCCCCAAAGGTCTATTTACTTACCGTTCGTCTTTCCCTTGCTAAAAATCCGTTTTAAAATGTGGCGTCTAGGAGATTTTCTGGTGAAAAATTGGTAACTTTATGTACTGCGTCCCGCATTGCGCGCTTACAATAATCACGACGTTTCATCTGTGTGTGTGTCCATATACTAATTTTCTATAATTACGGTGAGATCAAAAATCCAAAAGATTAATGCGGTAAAAATTAAAATTAATTATTCCGATAGATCGCCGAAGCAAAATTATAAGACACTAACCTAGAAAATTATAAATTGTGCTTTTAAAATACGAAAGTCATTCCGGTTTGTGATGACACAATTAATGCGTTCACGCTGGCTTGTCTATTAGGCGCAATGCCAACTGAGATAGTAGCTACGTTTTTCGCTGCGAGGTACGAAGCTACTGTCTCAGTTGACCTTGACGATGATAAATGCGCGGATGTGATCGACGCGTAGCTGTTACAAGGCAGGCGGAAGGTTATAAGGCAATCGGTATGTTGCTTTGACTGTTTTGCTGTTTTGTGGTATTAGGCACTAAAAGAACTCTAAAAATTTTTTTTCCAATTTTGTAACAACAAAAATACAGCATGTTTACATGTCTGGACATTGGGCGTAAGGGGATGTCTCACGGAAAAAAATATGCTTAAAATACGCGCTTTACCTACGTCCGTCACATTGTGCTTAAATAACACCATGATAGTTTCTAAGCGAGTTAACCTAAATCTCGCATTTAGAACACTGAAAAGGCGTTTTACTTCTACAAGTATAAGACATTTGTGCCACTCTCTCCAGCATTTTCACCTGGAATATTCTTACGTTTGTCAGTGTAGGTGTGAATTTGTATAGAAACATTGTCATCTACAACGTCTTTGCCATCTTTATCTACCACTTCTGTGTTACTGTCAGCTGAAGATTAATTTAAATCCTTCTAAACGTTCTTCAGTCACCCATTACTTCATCTTCACAGACAGAAGCCAATTCTGTTTCTTCGGTACCCAATGTCTACGTTTGTAGACAAAGATAGTGAGCGTGATGAATCATGCCTTCCCAACGTCTACACAAGGTTTTACAAGCAGCACTTATTTAGATTTAGCAGATCCTATCTATAAGTAAGTGCTGCTGAAAACTTTCTGTCCGCGTGATTTGATCAGTTCAGTTCAGTTTAATTTTATTTGAGTTCTAAAGGTCCTTGAAGCCATACACTCACCCTATTGCCTTAACCTAACTTACGCTATACATTTCATGACAGTTCTAATCACAGCACACACGGCCTTCCATACTGTGCAGCTGCATACCGTGATTTGATCATTCGTAACGCTAAACAGTGCCTTTACAACTTAAAATATTGTGCATTACCTGACAAGTTGTGAACTTGTTCGTACCTGGGCGTGATTTTACAGGTTGCTTACATAGTGGCCTCTTTGTTTACTTGCTTAGAGCGGTGCTGCCCGCCCAGTAGTGGAAGTTTTCACATGTAAATTTGTCTCGCATATGTAAACACGGGCGAATGAGGGCGGCTGTATGTGCAATACAGGATGAACAAAAAACTAAACAAAGCTGTCTACTTTTGTAGACAGTGTGCGAGAAAGGGTTAAAGGCACTATAATTGTTGAAAATGAGTTGCTTTATCCGGCTTCGAGGGATTTGAAACACTCAACTCCCTAGACCTTTCTCGCACCACATTTCGACACCTACAGTTAAGAAACCTATGTCAACAAATGCAATAAAGTTAAAAACAGTGAAACGTCGTGGGTAACTCCAATTGCAGCCCACTTTAAAGCCACGTCATTTTAAAAGGACGTCGTCGAAATGACAATTACAAAGCTAAGGTTTCTTAAATCATCACGAAGCTTTTCCACTTATGCATTGTAGAAGGAAAGTTTCAATAGTCTCATGCATTGTTTACACGTTAGTTACCGCAGGTAACGGTGAGGGCGCTACCACTGCGTAGTGCAGGATTGCTTAGATGCGGCATCTCTTGTTATATACTATCTCATCATTTTCAAAATAGGGATGAACAATGTAAAGCTTAAAGGGCAATTACATTCATTTTGACAAGCATGTTTGACTTTTGGATCACTTACACAATAACTAAACACAAGAATTGCGGTAAGAATACGTTACGTACGTCCGATATAACAATTTAATTACTGCATCACCAAAACACGACACGGAGGTCGCCATTGTTTTGCTGGAACGCTCAGAAATTAATGCCGACAGATGTCACTTTCGATTTCGACTCGCAGCCGAGTGAGATAGCTGTATTGACTGTGAGGAGCTCAAGCGTCTGACGGCCTTAGCTGGGCACCACACTGTCGGCCAGCTAAGGCCGCCAGACGCTTGAGCTTCTCACAGTCAACACAGCTATCTCAATCGGCTGCGAGTCGAAATCGAAAAGTGACATCTGTCGGCATTAATTTCTGAGCGTTCCAGCAAAACAATGACGATCTCCGTGTCGTGTTTTGGTGATGCAGTAATTAAATTGTTATATCGGACGTAAGTAACGTACTCTTACCGCAATTCTTGTGTATAGTTATTGTGTAAGTGATCCAAAAGTCAAACATGCATGCCAAAATGGATGTAATTGCCCTTTAACTGCATAACCGATCGTATATGCTACTAAAACTAAGGAAGAACCATCGGAAAACTGACACTTTGTGAACTCTCTTCCCCCCCCCCCCTACCCCCCGACAGAATATTGTTCTTAGCGACGCTGTTGCCAGCAACTATAGCGGCTCCTAGTACGTTCCACCACAGGAGCTGATAGGTAACCCCCTATGTACTCCTCCAAGTACGGGTGTACTGAGACGGCCATTTAGGCCTGGAAATGGTTAAAGTAGGCCCCTCTCATGTTACACTTCGTAGAAATCAATGGGCCCCCGACAGGAACTCGGAGCATATTTCCCCCTCCCCCCGGAAACCTCTCGTTTTCCCGTATGGCGGTATACGCCCCAGATTCCACGATTGGTTTGCAGACACGTGACCTATACCTTCTTAAAGTTTCAGTGATGACGAAGTATGTCCCAAGGCAGTTCTGGTAGTGACAGTGGGAGAGTAGTGACGTCCGTGAAAATTGAAAGTTTAATAACCTATTATCTTGACTGAATGGGACTGGATTTTCCCAAACGAATCTCTAATATTTGTTTGCTCTCTTTTGCCGCCAGCTTCACTGATCTCTACAATTTGGGCCTCTTGCCCGTGTTGCGCATGGCAAACACAATTTTCTGCTGGATGGAAAAAACAAAATTTGCGTATCTCCGTTGCCATAACAACAAGCGCGAGATTCCCCACCATCTTTCCTACAGCTGAAAACTAATATATTAGATGTCGTCTTGAGCGCTCTTTTATTTGCTTTCACGTTTTCTTGAATGCCTCCGGGAGGATGCCAAGGTTGGTGAAATCGAAATGACAGGAGGCTCGCTGACGTCACTGAAGCAGAACAACTGCGCATGCTTCGCGCCCTGCCGGGCACAATAGACATTGATGGCAACATTGATTAAGGTGATGTTGTCCTTTATATACCCTCAAGGGAAAGCATCACTCATTTACACTTATATTAGTATCACGAAAAACGCTAAATCATATCACACATGAATGAAAAACTTGAAAAAAAAAAACGTAATGCTCTAAAGGAACAAATACAAGAAAAAGACATGTAAGCCATCAGCGTCGCACTAATACGTGTAAAATAAGCTCTAGCTTTGTAAACCTTAAACAAAACTTAATGCTCTAAAAGAAAAGATTCAAGAAAAAGACGTGAAAGCCATTTGCGTCCCTGCTCAAAAGGTCCCTAAAACGGTCGACTGAGTCCGCCAGAACAGATTCGTCAGGAAGAGCGTTCCAAGCTCGTATGTCCCTCACACTGAAATTTTTTTTTCTGCAATTCAGCCTCGCCGACTTTCAGTGAGTGGCCAATTTCAGAGAATGGCTACGAGTGGCCGAGTAAGGGCAAGGATCAAAAAAGGGTATTTTTTTTTACTATGCAGCTATTTCAGCACGTTTTATTAACTGATTTTATTTTTTGATCAAATTGTGTCCCCGCGCCTCGAGTTATTTTATGTATTTATTTATTTATTTATTTATTTATTTATTTATTTATTTATTTAATTTGACATTTGTCGACAGTATCTAAAAGATTGTTTCGCTACTTAATATAACAGTCCTCAAAAATCAAACGCAGAAACAAAAAACAAAACCTAAGCAAATATTTTCCGTGACAACAAACATAAATCTATGAAATTTACTTCAATAACAGTAACATCGTTTCAATGGTAACAATAAATAAGGGATAGTACACTAAAGACTGGTCAGTATGACTAATTATTAGTCAAAATCATACGTGATTTCCCTGCTAACATGTCTGTCTAAACTATTTTTAAAACAGACGAGAGAGGTCTTGTTGACTCGCCCCTCTTTTTTTTTAATTTTAGTGAAATAAGAGAAAAAAATTTGGCTTCTCCAACACACAACAAAAGGAGCGCTGTAGCTACTCGAATCATTAGTTCGTGAGTCTGCCACTACCGCTTTAAGTGGTGCTAGTGGCAAGCTGCCTGACTGCTTGTCAGATTCCGGTCAAAATCAATGGACTAAACAGCAGAGATTAAAAAAAAAGCAACACCAAAAAAGAACGCAATTTAATTCTATTGAAAACGACGCTTCGGCTAAACGATCACGACTATTATTTCTTTTTGTTCAAAATTCTAATCATGTAAATGGGAGGAGAATCCATCAGGCTAATGACCCGTTTCGAATAATAGGGTAATTATTTTTTATTAGGGATACAAAACAAGCTCCCCGTCACTCGCAGCACGCGGACGCCCTCTTTTACAGCTAGTCTGATTAACTAAATAATAATAGACGGGGAAAAAAAACGAAAATAACTAAAAAAGTTGAAACTTTAAGTGGGTTATGGTGCCCTAACATTTATAAATCCAGACGGGGGCCATATCTCCCCCCCCCCCCCCGAAAAAAACACCTTTAATAATCGTTAATAATAAGCGTAGAGAATCAGACGAATCGAGCTGATAATAATAATGGCTGAAATCATGAAATCACCGATTGCGTAAATCTATGAATGTAAATTCTGTAGGAACTCTTTATGTACTCATGGCATATCTGAATAATGCACCTCCATTAGCAGCGTAATTATTGTGAGTTTGATTGTATTAATTCTTTATTGTTTGTCCCCCGAAATATCTTTAAATTTACTACGATTTCAGAAAATTACGAAGACAAATCCGTTCATGGGCTTTCCTGCGGAGCACTGGCGCTAAGCGGGACGGAAAAAGCACGGAAAAAGCCACCCGAAGAATACCATCTATTTCTTTCACAACGTCTTAACGCATCGGAAAAGAACTTGTGCAAATCTAGACAAAAACACAAACCTGCCAGCTTCCTCTACTGCTATGGCACAAATCTCTAAATTTCTTACAGCTAGAATTATTAGCATGAGCAGAAATCGGCAGGATAAAAACCTGTTCGGTTTTGCGGGTAAAAAGAAAAACTACATTTTTTTTTTTGTACGCAGTCATCAAATGCATTAAACTCCTGAAAACACCATCACCTTCAGGGGCTTAGGTAACTGGAGGACGTTGTCAGTCATCCCTGGATCCCTCACATCTGGAGCTGGGACTGATACCGACAATTTATGGTATACTCGTCTCCTGAATGACTGTGAAATCGCCCATCCAAAAATTTCAAGCTTTAACTTTAAAACTTTAACTTTATTTGACAACAGTCGCGATGCATGGTGGGTGGATAGCAAAGAAATACAGAATTGCTAACTGAGAACCTTGATCGTTTCCTTAAAAGACCAATGTAACTTCTCGCTACTTAACGATTGGTATGGTATAACCGGCTCGCAACCCTTCTGTGCTGACCACTTTGGCGGTGGTGAATTTTTATTATTGTTTTTTATACATTAGGATTGACAATTGGCTTGGCCAAGCTTTGCGATGCATTATTTTATTATTATATATTAAGAAATATTGACAATGATACCCGGCATTTCCCTTCACTTCCACCTAATTCCATCAACCCTTCCTTTAAAGCCGATCCATTGTCCTCATTTAAACTTTTAAACTTTTGTAATTCATAATTCTTAGTTTTATGTCGAATAGCAGTTAGCAAACCTCAGGTCCTTGCCATGCCGATTGCATCTGCAACAAATTTTTATTTTTTATTTTTTATTTTATTAATAAGTGTTTTTAAGATTGTACATTTGACTAAGGATGTTTTAACCTGCATTTTTACTTCTTTTTCCATCTTTTTATTGTTCCTTTTATTCATGTGAGCTGCTCCTTTAATTTCGGACTGGGCATAAGTGGAGGATGCGCTCCCTTCTCTGACAGTCCCATACAGTTTCTTTGCTGTATAAATGAATTTATTTATTATTATTTATTAAACTCTACCTATTTATTATTTGTTAAACTCTTCAATATTTACTGCAAAATTTAACAGAAGCAGAATCATGCGGTTTTCATTATAATCCAAGATGGCTCTTTTGATGTTTTACGTCAAAAAGACCAGGAGTTCAAATTTATTTTCAAGGCACCACGGAATCTTGATTCCCATATTTGCCGCTGAATAACAGTTCGGTTTAGCCCTATTTACTCTTGTTTATCCTTTTCTAGGCTACCTTCCGTATACCTTTACGTACCCTTTCGTACACTTTTATACCCTTCGTTCTCTTTTGCCCTTTTTCTTACTCTGTTGTACCCTTGTGGGGCCTTGTGTATGTCCATGTGTACGCTTGCGTACTTTTGAGCCTCTTTTCGTGACCTTCCTTACTTTTTTGTACCCTTAGGTACCGTTTCACACCCGTTCGTTCCGTTTTGTACCCTTTTGTACTCTTCGTACCCTTTCGACCCTTATATTAACTTGTAATTTGTAATTTACACATACATGTGGCTGGATAGGGAAGAATTGGAAATCGCTGACACCCCATCAAAAGAAAAAGGAAAAAAAAAGTAATAATAGTAAGTAATAAAAAGATATAAATAAAATCGATAATGTATTAGAGGCAAGCAAAAGTACTTAAAGGGCAATTACATCCATTTTGACATTTTGACATTTTGACACGTGAGCTTTTGCTCGTACACTCCCTCCTACATCGCCAATGCGACATACTTTTTTGAAATAAGAATTGACAGCGTAACCAGGGAACACCCCTTCAAATTGATACAACCTAAGGCCACATTGAAGTGTAGAAAGTTCTGTTTCTCATCTAGAGTGGTGAGTGCGTGGAATGGTTCACCGTCAAACGTGGTTCTGGCACCAAATGCCGGTGCTTTCGGGCGTGGCATGGTATCGCAGAGGCATTATTTGACCAGGCATGTTAAAGGGCAATTACATCCATTTTTACATGAATGTTTGACTTTTGGATCACTTACGCAGTAACTAAACACAAGAATTGCGGTAAGAATACGTTACTTACGTCCGATATAACAATTTAATTACTGCATCAGCAAAACACGACACAGACATCGCCATTGTTTTGCTGGAACGCTCAGAAATTAATACCTACAGATGTCACTTTTCGATTTCGACTCGCAGCCGATTGAGATAGCTGTATTGACTGTGAGAAGCTCAAGCGTATGACGGCCTTAGCTGGCCACTATACACTGCCGGCCAGCTAAGGCCGTCAGACGCTTGAGCTCCTCACAGTCAATAC
>JAHWFP010114814.1:35077-72248 GCA_023313725.1 Lithobius niger | reverse complement strand
GTAGGGGAAGGGGGAGCCGGGCCCCCCGGGCGGCGGGCCCGGGGGGGCGGGGGGGGGTGCACAGCATGCACACGGGCACAACTAGTTCTGCAATAAAAGACGGAATGGCTTGCCATACTAAAGTGAATAGTGGAACTCAATTGCAAACTAAAGTTAACCACAACATGTACAACTTTTTGAAGGCTATCATTTTACAGAATATTACTACAAGTTTTTACACTTTTTGAGCTTTTCACCGTTAATTGTAATCATATAAAAAACCAAAATTGGTAAAAGGGGCCGCCAAGTTCCGAATGGTTCTGCCCTACAAAGGAATGACATGAACACACCAAAACATTCGCCAAATTAATCGCACCGCTTAATAGTTCAAAGGTTAAATGAAAACTAGAATATTGCTACTTTCGGTAGCAATGTTCAACTTTTCATTTAACGTCCAAAGTATTATTCTGTGCGATTAAGTTGGTAATGTTTTGGTGTGTTGTTATCACTCCTTTGACGGGCCGTACCATTCGGAACGTGGCCTTTTACCAATTTTGTTTTTGACATGATATCATTTTTTTTTTAAATTGTGTATTAGACTCGAACTCCACTATTGTGCAGATGGGTAATAAATTTCCACGTCTACAAGAAATTGGTTTTCAACTGTTTGCTACAACCTTCTGCCTAGAGGCCGAACCATTCTCAACTTAGTCACCTCTTTACAGGTTTTAGGTTTTGTTTTAATTTTATTGTAATCTACATCATTAAAGACGCATAATGTGCGTGCGTGAGTGCATGTTTGTACCTCTACTCCTCTGGAACCAAGGCACCTACAAAGATGGGAGTAGGACCAAATGAAAGATAATTAAATTGCTCTTCGGTTAGGCCTACTAGTGGAGTCACTCGTTTTGCTCGCTCATTCCGCGTCGTCTCGCTACGCTCAAGGAGCTTTCACGCTGCAACTTTTGTCCTGCTGACAGACATTCCACGTCTAAAACGATTAAACAAATGGTCAGAGTGTAGTACGCGTTTTTTCGTAAGGCTTCACTGCATAAACAAATGATAACCATAAATCATTCCAACAGTCTGGCCATCCGAGAGCTACGTGCGCGTCGATCCATGCTTCCAGTAATTTCTTTGATTCCAAGAGCATCACAAAATCGTGCTGATTACTTTGACGCAATTGCTCATAGTTCGTCCATCACATTCCTAAGCGCACCTGCATTTCATCTATATCATTCAAAACATAGGATTTGTTTGTTTGCTCATTTGTACGTCGTCTCCTCCAGAAGTAATCCCCTATGAAGGTGAGAGATGAAAGATTGAGAGAGAGCAAAACGAGACACACATTGAAAAAGTTTACTTTACATGGATATCGCTCGCTCTGCTCGCTCAATCCACGCACCACCGTGCTTCAGAAACACGAATGTTTGGCACCCTTTTAAAACAGGTTTCCATGCATCAAGTCAGTTGATACAAAACTAATATTAATATTTATATGTGTTACATTGCAAAATACGTCATCCGTTTAGGTTATTTTTTGCGTGCCTCCTTCTCCAGATCATCTCAGTGCGTAACTAATAGCTTCAAGACGATCCTTGATTCATATAATTTCTATGTACTGATTATTGTAAGCTCAAGAGCAATTATAGCCGTTAAATCGCCTATGATTCACGGATATGTATTTTAATGCTAAGGTGTGACGTCAAGCTAATTTATCGTTTTAAAGCCTTTTTTATAGAATCATAATGAATTTAAGAATTTTTACATGCGACTTATGTAAATTCCTGAACAGAAGTTCCAGGTTGAAAAAGGGATTGGAAGCTTCCTGTGTATGACGGCCGACCGCAGGGAAGAGACATTTCGTAATACCAATGTTTGTGTTTTAAGGCAAAACTGTTTTTTTTTTCTACTTTAATAGCTTAAATAAAATGAGTGTATAAAATCCACTATTTGCTCGAGTCTCGTAGGTTTTTAGGTGTATTTCAAAGTGTCAGTAGCCTAGTTTTCGTACCATCGGTACGAAAGGTTGCCGGGTTGGGCCATTCCTCTGTGGGTGGGGGCCTAGCACAGTACGCAAGTTTTTTTTTTCGTGTTCGGTTAGAAAGAAAAATGTCGCAGGTTGTAAATGTGCGCGGTTATGCTGGTTGCAATGAGGTGGGCTGGTTGAATTTGTGTTGTGTACAGTAATTTTGCGAAGTCGGGTCATATGTCACATGCAGGGCCGTAGCTAGCCCCCTTGCCGCCCAAGACGAACCAACTGAGTGGCGCCCCCCCCTCCGTCTCCACCCACCCGATATTTCAAGAAAATATTAAAAAAAAACTTTAATGAATGTTCCATTGAGGCTTGCCTAACTAAATACTTAAGAGAACTGTACTAGGGAATTGAATGGTTGAAGACAAAACGTTCACAAAACAAAAAAAACTAGCGTGTTTTTTATCGAACAAACGTGATTTCATGATAATATTTTGGCTTGACAATTGATTAAAAAATGTCAATTAAGGTGATAAAGAGACGAGAGTAAATTATTTCGGTATAACAAACTGAAAATAAATATTCAAAATAACTAATTCAACCGTAATCAAAAGATTTTTATTTTTCAATTTTCGCTTTTTTTGGGTGCAAGCCTCCACTTAAAGAAGCAAGACGCAAATACAGTGAAGTATCTCAGAACTTTTTTCATTTCAATTTTCGGTTATTGAATCATTAAAGAAAAAAAAACGTTAAAAAATATATCTGTGAATCATCCACTAACACGTTTGCACGGTTGGCAGGAGTTCAGTGAGGCGCCCCCAGGAAGGCGGCACCCTAGGCGGCCGCCTTGCTCGCCTTACCCTTCCTACGGCCCTGGTCAGATGGTGGAGCAGGGGTTTTGTAAACCCCCTGTACAAAGTGTTAGATTATCAAAAAAGTGTGGGTTATCAAAATTAACCCACTGTGACGTGTGTGGGTTTTCACATCAACCGTATATAACGACTACACTTTTAGCATGAGGATGTGTTAGCGTGACGTCACCACAATCCATTAAACAATTTTAACACACTTAGTCAAAGCTATTTAGAAAACACACCCGTTGCTCACCAACGTTTTTACTTTTTAACGTTAGATTTAGTTATGCAACGTTTTAATTTAACACAACGCTCTAACACATTAACATTTTTAGTTTAACACAACGATTTAACTCAATAGGCTACCTTTCAAATGTTCATACTCTTGAAATGCAACATTTAACATTTTAAACTTTTAATGTTTTTAACATTTTTAAACCATTTTACTACCCTTACTACCCACCAACCCCTGTCACAATGCAAAGGCTTGAGAGAAGTTTTAACGAGGCTTTTACTTCGCCCCAACAGCAGGAGTTATTCTCGACCACTGCTTGGGGCACGCCAAATTTCTGGTATTACCGACAGGTCTTACTGTCCATGGCACATCTAATCGTTCCCCTCTCGGCCCGTGAAGCAAAGAAAAACTGCGGTTGCTGGTGAGGAGAACTTCCAAATTTGCTGCCACTCGACAAATTCTACCATTCCCAGAGATGGTCTGCAGGACATTTAGCATAAATTTAAATATGCCCAGTAAAATCCTCCCCAGTTACCCATATCAAGCACAAATGGGCTCACTGGGGGAGCAAGTTTTATTTGGTTTTACGCTTTAAATTTAAAATTTTCTAAACTTAAAATTCTCATCCTTGTTCGCCAGTTGTAATATATATATATATGTTCAACTAAAAGTCCTCCTGTGGCGTACGCAACTAACAGATAAGGACACGACACGTGGGTATGGTGGTAGCAGAGGCAGCAGCGAGTATTTATAAACAATACAGGTTTCAGTTGCACATCATGATGCATGTGCATACAACTACTCATAAATATGTCAGGTGATGGTGCTTATGGTGCCACCCCACTACAGAAGTAGTACTAACAGTAATAATAGTTAGCATTATGTATTATAAACACCACACCCATTACTAAATATTTCCCCTAAATTCCAACGAAGAGAAACGAACTGCAGTGTCCAATTATACGACGGGTGTTTGCTTCAATTAAACAGCCGGGATAACAGACGTACTTCCCCCGGCCCACTACCAACCCTTTTAGTTCTAATAGCATAAGAATGTTAACAGAACAGCAGGGTAAAACATGCACCCCCTACTTCCAAACTTTTTCTTTTTTTAGGGCAAAAGTGGATGAAACCAGCATAACGTGAAAAAAAAACTGGGTTTTGTGCATGATGGTATTTGCAATTAGCTTCCGAGATTCCCAAACTAAGGCACAGCTCGCCTTGCGTTAAACGCGATTCATTGGACTGATAAACACATTAATTCAAAGAAGCCGGAGGAAAGAAGCTTAAGTAGCTGCAGCGAGGGTCAGCTTGCTCCCTGCTCTCTGCCACATATTTTATTATAATACGCAGGCAAGTTTTGAAGGCAAGTTTTGAAGGCAAGTTTTGAAGCCTCGCAGTTGTTCTATTTCCTTTTGCAGTCTGCAACCTGAGAGCATTCACAATTACGCAAAATTAACGTTAAGTTGCCATTTTTTTGTAAGTATTCTAAGAATGTTTCATTTTTGTCCTAGTTTCGATTTTGAGAATATTGGTATCTAGTGGATGGTCTTTGAAGCTCAACCTCACACTCATGCTCCATTTTTTGCTCGGTCACTTTATCTTATAGTATAGGATTGTCATAACCTTTTAAACAAATATTACGTTTGTTTGACATGTCAATCAGATCCTACAATGACGACTTACAGCGATCTCGAATAGTCTCAAGATATCCATCTGATTTCTGCTCGTTCGTGTGGTGTACCCTTGTCTTACTCCTAGATAACGCATCGGAAACAGCGAGTGGTTTATTGGGTTTGTAACAAACAATAAAATCATATTCACACAACTGTGATAAATTCGCTCGAGTTAAGAGGTAGGCCAAAAGCGCAATACAGGTAACATGTTGCTAGGCTATCTGTAGCTAGAAAAAAATGTTTTCCCTAAAAGGTAACAACGAAATGCTTCCAAAGAATGTATAATTGCAAGAATTTTTCTCTAGTTGTAGCTGTTTCCTTACGTTCTGTGTGGATGAGAGTGTGTGACATGTAGGCTAATGGATAATTAATTTTGCCATGCATCTGCGATAAACAACCGCCTAAGCCAAGTAAAGATTCATTAGATTTTAGGTAAAATGGTTGTGTTAAATCAGGGCACTCATCACCATAGCCTGCTTGAGTTCCTTAATGACCTTCTCCTGACTCACACCAATGGAATTTTTACGTATTTCTTCGTGAGTTTCGTTAAAACTGATGCAATATTTTGTGAAGCTAGGGACATGACTACGGCAAAAGTTACAGCAGCACAAGAAGTGATGCACTCGTTTAGGCGTTTTAGGCATTAGATATAATTCTATTACCCATGTTTTTTCCTTGTCTGGCGGAATTCCATTCTCGCTGATCATGAAACCCAAAAATTTCATAGATTTGCAGCTAAATATACATTTTTCAGCCGAAAATTTCTTCCCGTAACGAGCGACGAGATCTAGCACTTGATCGACAAGACAGATGTGTAAAGAAAAATCTGGACTACTCAAAAGTATGTCGCCGAGATAAACGGCACAATAAACGTCTAAAATGTCTGCAAAAAATGTGCTGAGCACAAAACTGGAAATGCGCAGAACTGTTTTCAGCCCACAAGGAAGCCTAAGGAAGCTGAATTGTCTGCTGTGAGAGATAAAAGAAGCTTAGGCACTGCAGATTCTGCAAGTTTTAACTGATAAAATCCGAACTTAAAATCTAAGTGCGAGAAGTACTTGGCGCCTCTGAGATGCGCCATACTTTCGCTCACAGTTCGTATTGGAATGCTAATGCTTTCCACTGTTGAATTTAGACCTCTTAAATCAATGACTATTCTATATCCAGTTGGCCACCTTACGAGTAAACAAGGTGCCATCAAGCACTCTTATTTCCTTTTATAATTCCAGTCCGAAGCATTTCGTCCGGGTATTGAGCTAATAAATCTCCTTGGTGAAAGGGCACCCGCTATAGCTTCAAGCGATTACCCGGTATCTATATAGACTTCGTACCCGTGGTATAACACAAGGTCGAAATCATGCTGTAAAGACATTCAGGTGATAAGCATTTACAGAAATTCCGGAAAAAACAAATTTGTGCTTTAATCTATTCTATTCTTTCTTCTTGCTGCTCTACAGACCTCTCCTGTTAGGACCCCTCCATGGAGTTGCTTCCTGGTTGGGCTTGGCGCACCGATATCTGGATGGGCCTTCGATTTGCGAAATCCACATCGGTGCTCGCTTCGCCTACGGAAACATCTGATGTGTGTACAGAGGCCGTATCCTGATTATTTTCTGTCACCGCCATTGTGTAGAATCCCAAAATAGTGATCGGTGATCTGCGTCAAACTGATTTAAATTAATATATAACTGGATTAGTGCCTGTAAGATTTGTGTTTACTAGACCATGTGCCAAGAATACAGGAATATAACCGATGTCAGGGTCAAAGACTCCAGTCTGGATTTCAGGTAAGGAGTATTTAAATTCTCCGTAATTCTAGTTTCTGCGTTAGTTGGAATAAGTTCGTCCCTAAATAATGTTACTTTAATGTGTACATACATATTCACATTGTGGCGTGTGATTCCATACAGATTCTGGATTCCGGATTCCAGATTCTGTCTGTACGTTAATTTTAGTGATGTGTGCGCCACTGGGTCTGTACAAATCTCTGTTCATTATTTTCATGTTTTGATTATATGTTTGGCAAACTGTATCGGTGGGTGGTGAGATTTGATATTTTAGTCTGCCATCTCCAAAATATTGGTAGTGCAATTTAACCAAATCCGGCTGTGTTGATAGATAATAATAACCGAGAAGCATTAAAATTTTACCAAAACCACCACCAGGAACGTTTATAAATTCCTGTTCCTTAGAAAACTCACATTTAGAAATATTAGCAATAGTTTTTCAAGCCGTTCTTACTTGTTTATTCCCGATGCCGACAAAATTAATGGGGGCGTTCTAATTAACTAAGTAGCATTTAATTGCAGCATCTTTGTAGATGTCACAAGCAGTCGACTTATTTAATAAAGAAAGTTATGAGCCAGTATCGATTAGCGTTACCTAAGGATTAGCGTTACTTTAGCGTTACCAATATTAAATACTAAAATTGGTCTAATGTATTTAACGTGAAGTTCATATAGTACACAATCCATATAAACCCTATCTGTACTAGGCATTTCCAGATCCAAGGAAACATCAGAGTCGGTTTGAGCTACTGCTCGTGCCTGTAGTGTCTATTTCAGATCCTTGAGGCCGTTCGTAGTACCATCACTTGCCTGTTTCGGCTGCAGCTTGCAAAGCCTAGTTGGCTCGCCAACTTAATGACTTGTTTTCTCCTCGCGGATAGCCTAGAGTTGAAACAGAATTGCTGTCCCAAAACATATGACATATTATTGCTTCGTGAACGCCCAACTGAGTAGAAATTCGCACTTTCCAATTGTCTTGCGCATCTTTATAGAAACCTACAGATATGCCTGATGTTATTTCAACACTGTTTCTACAAAATATTTCAGTCGAATGTCTAAGCTGAATGTTTTGTTTCTGACGTAATGAAGCAATGTCCTGGTTTGTGGCATCCAGCTTATTCAATTCAGAATGAAAATTTAATTGAATATATGCCAGCTTCGAACAATGTAATGACAGCAAAATCACATTTCAGATCGTACATATTACTTACCGTATTTAATACGCCCTGGAATACATCCGGGAGCACAAAATTGTTTTTTTAATGAAGTAGCAACATATTTTGATGGCGTTTTATCAAAATGAGAAGCTAGCCTAGGTAAATACAACGTTCTCCCTACTAGTGTTAATTTTTGTTGATGCAAATCTACCTCTTTGCATAACTGTAAAATTATTTTATCAGCCTGGTCGGTTGGGAACAAGTGAACCAATTTCACTTTCAAATTGGGAGGATTACCAATGTTTTCAATGGTGTATGCAGGATTTTCAACATGAATAGAACCAATGTGTGAGTTGGAAGTCAGTTCACAATTATGGTGCTGTACTGTTAGCAGCCTAGAATCCCTGTTGTTTTCTAGGCTATTAACCCATATTTTGAAACACCACAATCTGCACTGTCGCTAACGCTTTGATCCACCTGTTTAGTTGCTGTGGAATCTGATTTTGTCTCAAGTTTTAACGCTGTTGTTGGTTTTGGTGTTGGTTACTTTGCTGTTGCTAACCGTCATTATAATGGTTCTGGCTAATAGGATTACTGTAACCCACAACCTTACCACTCTTCTGTTTGTTACTGGCATTAAACTTGGACTCTTTTTTCAAAACCATAGAAATAATTCCCATGATTACCTCTGTTATTATCACGGTGGATTCCACCGCGGCCACCTCTAAAATTAGTATTTTTAGGAAAAACGTCATCACTGTTGCCTTTGCATCAGTTTCATGCTCTAACCTTTTCCAGATGAACGGCAGACATCTAGCAATCTCGTCTAATATGGCCTCTCCCCCTAGCCTTGTCAATAGCATCTTTCGTCTTTTTAAGTTTTATTTGAGCTTTCTCCATTTTCTTTAAACGTTCAAGAACTGATCCTAAGCCAAAACTGTTAATGCTAGTCTTGGCGCCCAGTTTTTCGGCCTAATGGGTATTTGCTATGGTAGTTGCAAAATCAATGTTATTTTGCCTTAATTCAGCCCTGCCTTCCAAAATCGGCATCTTAATGATCGCTTCATTATACATTGTGTGAAACGAATCAGGCTCGACAGTGGTCAAATGAACCTCGATTTCGGAAACGTGTTCTGAAGAATTGCAAATCTCAGACTTTCATCTCTTGAAGCCAATTTACACATTTTATCTTCTGAACTGTCATCGGGTTCTACCATACAAATTGCTGATGCCGTAGATTCTAATCACCCTGCAAATTCCACAAGTGATTCGCCTTGTTTTAGCAGAGCGAACAATTTTGCCATCATAATACTACAACCACAAGCACAGAACCTATTAATTAATGCCTGTTTCAATCAGATCCAATTTGTAAGCTCTGAAACATAGGGATTTAGTAGCTAAGAATTTAGCTGCTTTTCCTATGCCCCTATAATTAGCTACTGCAATCACTTCTGAATCTGCCAAGGATGGGTCCAATTGTCTTAAATTTTCGCGCATGAGCACAAAAGTGAAAATGTCAAGAGTTTTGCCAGCATTAAAATAGGTAATAGTTTTCTTTGCATGATGTATGTACACCCAAAGTCTGGAACGATTTCGGTCAATGTGAGGTTCTTGTGAATGAAAGTTTCCAACTAATTCTTTAAACACTTCCAACTGATTTTCTTTTGCCACTGCTAGCCTGCAAACAAGTTGCAATTGCTTGAGAAATAACTGATTCATTAACTTGGCTTTTATTATTTCTAAGATGAACATCAAGAGGAGGCTAGTCATTATTTCCTAGGCCTATAAAAGAATCTCCAGAACGAGCTGATAGCTCTTCGTTCTGTCCGGAATTACTACTATCAACGTTAGTATTTTGACTATTTTTGTTGCGATTCGGCAAAACGGAATGTTCTTGAGTTAAAATTGGAGGTGGTGGAGTACGACTCCTTGAATTATGACCCTCATTGTCAGATTCAGCTTCATTTAAAGGAATAAGTATGATCCACGTGGCATGTCGGCACCGAATTGACAACAAGAAATACAAAATGATTTTTAACAAACTGATTTTTGAATGCCAGCATTCGATGGATTGTTTTCGAGCTGACAAATCCAAATTGGGCACCATGTTGGATTTTGTATTCTCGTTGCTATATGCTACGTTTTCTGCTGTCATTTGATTAACGCTAGACGCTGTTCGTTGTTCGAATATAGACACATTTTGGAAACGGTGAGAAATGACGACACTGTTGTAGTAGTATTTTAAATTATTGTTGGTATTTTGTTCTTTACCTTTTTCTTATTTATATTAAACGAAACTGGAAACTCATCGTAAGTAATGACAGTCTAGAAAAATATATTTCAGCGAGCAAGGTTTGGTGTATAAATGCACTCTTAGTCATTTACGGAAGTTTATTCAGTCTAAACGAAAATGGCAGCAATCACAGCACACTAAAGGAAGATTTACCACAGTTAATATCCGAAGTGCATGGGTAGTGATCGATACGTTTTTGGAGCACGAAAGTTTTTGCTCCTGTTAAACTTGTAAGTGCTTGTGTTGCTAATTATTAAGATTTCGAGCCAAGAAGTGGCGAGGTGGCTTATTGCCAACACATGCACGAGGAGCAAGTTTAAGGGAGCCAAAAACTTAAATGCACCAAAAAGGTCGATAACAACTCGCCGCAGGAGGGATATTTAATCAGAGTATATCGCCAGAATTACTCTATCAGATTATTAATAAATCAATTACAAACATTTATGGGCGTAGGTAAGAATTTGTGCATTTTATATTAATGTTGTTGTACTTTTATTGATTTTTAGTGAATGTATTAGTTGAGGCTTACGTGAAGTAGCCTCTCACTTTCAGATTGTTTCAGTTTCGTTTTTTTAATATGCTTCAATATGCAGACGTTCGCAGGTTATAGCTCCGTAGAAAAGATCACAGAATGTCCCTGAAAATCTTTAATTTACGTATTAATAAAATTATCCTAAATGTTTATGTAGCAGATAAATTAACTATACATTTTTACGTCCATGTTCATATTCATCTAATCGCAAATATCTTTGCCGCTGCACTGTTGGAAACCAAACCAACTGCGTCTAAGCTTTAGTCTGTAGCGTGCTGTCTTGGTTGCTACAGAAACGAATATGGTCTCGCTATTAAAATGGGTTAGAATAAGTTTCAGTGACAATTCCTGGAGTGAAGATGCATTGCGGACGTGAACGTAGATTGTATAGCTTCTGTGAGGCATATTTATTATCATGTAGTGTGTTACCTACAGCAGCAATAAACAAATTGGGCCCAATGATCGACCGACCATCTTGCGAATTACCGTTTTTCACTAGTTAGCAGCAGTCAGAACCAAAAGTCGTTTTCACAATCCACGTCCCATTGAACACAAATCAAATGTAACCTAACTTAAACCAATCTCACCTACTTAATTTGTCTTCTCATTCTTTAATATGCGATAGTTTGTTGCCAACTATTTTTGATTCCTGATTATCACTTTGCAGAAGAGCTGCTTATCACTATTAATCACTCGCTTGGTAGGCTATTCACAGTGCTTATCAAAATAAGTGGGCTGTGATTGGCTGATGCGCCAAAAAATATCCCTTTCCTTTTGGCTGCTAAAAAAAACGAGGGAGATACTCAGCATGATGTTACTAGTTTACTCAGATTTTTTAAATTGTAATGATAGCAATTTTGCAAGGTGATACTTGTGAACTTGCGTTACATTTCGTTTAATTTTGTGTAAAATCCAGGTTTTAAAAATTTCAAACATGAAAACCCGGACTTGGCGTTTATGCCAGTGGATATTAACTCTAATGCACAGGGGCGACATGAGAAACGAAACCATGGTGAAACACTAACTCTATGATCCTACAGTAAAGTACCCTCCCTGCAGTTGGCAGATCTGTCTTGAGGATCTATTAGATAACAGTAAATGGCCACTGAAATTGCTGAAGTCAAAACCTTTGCATGGCACGCAGCACCGCCCTAGCAATGCTTTCATCAGTTGCCATTGTGTGACACCTACTTAAGGGGACTGAAAAATCAAACCTGCTTCTTGGGTATATAGGGAATGCTCCATCTCAAGAAAACGTTAAAAGCTGTTACAGAAGTTAAGTCCATGCAAACACAAGCAAAAATAAAAGTAATGGTGTTGGACAGGTCCACCAGAGGCTGTTTACCCAGACAGTGGTAGTTCTTCATTGTACCCAAATTCTAGCGAAGTTCAGAGTCATACCGTCAATTCACACCATAACTGTCAATTAACTTATGTCTTTTTTTTTTTAATTTTACAATTTTTTAAACTATATTCATCTAGCCTATGATTACCATTTCTCTGTACCATTATCAAAGCGTCATAACAGAATAATTATCAGTCCTCTCTTGCACTTCGCAAAGCAGGCATCACGTTGGCAGCCTTGAAGTTGCCTTTCACACTTCTGTAGTAAAGGACTAACAAAAATTCAAGAGTTTTATATGATTGTATGGCTAAGTTTAGTAAACACTAAACGTTTCACTCTTGCCTATTGTCTGACACGTAAGTCAACCAGCTTTCCGTTGCCTTGAATCGCTGTGTACAGCATTCGAGTTTTGATTATTGGGGCAGGACAGAATTGGCAGAAAATCTTTACCATTCTGGGCGCTGCACTAAGTGATAAAAATAGAATTATTGTGTATGTATATTAAATTATTTCGAGCTGAGTAGGGTGTCTTAAAAAGTAGAGGCCTCGCCCCTCTCCCCTACACACATAATTACCAAGAAAACAAAGTTTACTTGTTTCATAGAAGCACCAGCTGTCACTGCAACTAGATAGCAACATTTCAGGCGGTACCGATTCATCTCTGTAGCTTGATACCAACCGTCATCAATATATCTCAAGAGTGGGATATCTTATCGTGTGGAAGCTAATGCCCAAAAGAGACTGACTTCACTAAGAATGTTACAAAGTTTATAAAGTAGTAACGGGGCGTTAGCTCATTAGCCCACTTCTAATAAGAAAACCTCTACCCATCAGTCCTGTATAGTTGGTTTTTAAAAATTGTTTGGATTGGTTGCAGATACAAGGCTCGCTAGCAGCTTGTTCCAGCCATACTTCACACAATGTGCGAAGAAAGAGCTGGTACGTTTTAGACATACACGAATTCCTTGAAAATAGAGTGAGGCTGTTGTTCTCCTCTGCTTTTGACACCAGAGCACAGGAAATCTGTTTCTTAATCTGGCCCTTGTAGAACTCGATTAAGCCTCCTCTGCGTCTTCTCCATTCAAGAGTAAGCTGGTGCAGTAACCTAAGTCTCAGGATAAGAAAGGTTCCAACGAGGTGGTACCATCTTCGTCGTAATAATTAAAAACCCTTTCTTGCACTTCTTTTTTTTGGGGGGAAAGCAAAGTCTGTAAAGCAGACAAACCCATAGCACCTGACGTAAAGCAGCATAAAATGCATGATTAACGGCCAGGAAGGCATTGATAGTATGCAGTAATAAGCACCAAGCCTTCCCCCCCCCCCCCACATATCCCATGTAAACAGTGGGAAAATTAGCATTAAAAAAGTGATTGGTTTACCAGATTTACCAATTTGTACCAAAACGTTACTTTTTTGTGTGGATAATTTATGACTTATAAAGCACATGGGTAACCTATGTAATTAACTTAAATGGGTGGAACTAGGCTTGGTTGGCAGGTGGGAATATTTATTTGATAAAACTAAAAACACATCCAATGAGCCCTTTCCACAGTTTTTTGTGTACCCTGTTTAGGATTAAGGAATTATGGGTATAATCTATAATAACTTCAGACTTAAATCATTCATTTGACCTATCAAATTAGCCTAGTTAGGCTTGAATGAAAGGTGGGACTTTGTTAGCCATCGAGACTAAGACATCAAATAGGGATCGTCCTGTATCTATCTTTTCATATTGTGTTGAAAAAAAATTTTGTTGGTACAATATAGAATAATTTCTTATTTTGAAGCACTCCTGCGACCTACTTAATTAGCCTCAATGGATGTAGTTTGGCATGAGTGAAAGATGGTAATGATTTTTCTCCATTGATACTACTAGAAGTTGTCTATGTCAAATAGGGACCGTTCCACAGCATATTTTTGTAACCATGTCAAAGAAATTAAGTATAATTTATAAAAATTTCCGACTTTAAAGCATGTGTGTGAGCTATCTAATTAGCTTAAATGGGTAGAGTTAGACTTGAATGAAAGCTGGACTGCTTTTTTTTTATCCATCGAGGCTAAAAACAGTTGCCTATGGCAAATATGGACCGTCCCACAGCTATTTTTGCATACTCGTTAAGAAAGTGTGTGTATTATTTACAATAATTTCCAATTGTGACATACTCCTGGACCAAACAATTTAACCAAATAGAATATAACTAGGCTTAATTTAAAGGTGGAAATAAGAATAGTTTGAAAATAAGAACAAGAAGGAAACATGTCTGCTACATACAATAGGGACTGTTCTACAGTTATTATTTTTGTAACCTCCCGTTAGGGATGTGTTAATTTGTAATAATTTCCAACTTTAAAACAATCCCGTAGCCTATCTTGTTAGCCCTAGGCTGACTGAAAGATGGGATTGTTTTGTAATGTACAAGACTGTGAAAACGTGTCTACGTCAGTTAGGGATCGTTCTGTAATTTTGTTTGGTGTACCCTAATGTACTCATAAGTCCGCAGCAGGTTATACAAAAATAGCTGTAGATAGGTCCCTATTAGACATAAACAAGTTTTCTCATGGCTTTATCGATACAAAATATTCCCACCTTTCATCTAAGCTTAATTACATCAAAACAAACCCGTATCGTAGCATCCATCATTTTCAATTATCTTTATTAATTGTATCTACTTAGCTAATTAGATAGGCCACAAAGTGTACTTTAAATTCTGGAATTATAAATTATATCCCCAATTCCTTAATAAGGTGCATATGCAAAAAAATATACTGCAGGACGGGCCCTAGCTATTTGATGGAGACAAGTTTACGAGATTGAGATAAAAATCCTTTCAACATTTCAGTCAAGCCAAATTGCATCCATTTAGGTTAATTAGGGCCCAGGGACAATTTAAAGTCGGGAATTGTGATAATATACTTATAATTAATCAGCAGCGTATACAAAAATACCTATAAAATGGTCCCTATTTGATGCAGACAACTTTTCTTAGTCTTGTTAGTCGCACATTCTATCTCTGAAAGAAAGAAGTTTTTCCAAAATTCCAAGAAGCCACATGAGCAAAATTACACGAGTTTAACACGCTTAAGTGGTCATATATTAACATTAGTATTCGTTGCAAAAACTTGTGTTCTGTATTACTGTCCCTTTTAATTTTTAATACAAGAAATTAGTAATGACTACATCACATTTTATAGAAAAAGGGTGTTCTTTTTATTTTTAGAGGGGCGTGGGTTCCTCAACGAGTTAAGATACCCCACTGGTCAAATCTCTACTACCTTGGTAATAAAAATTCAGATAAAAATTCCAGTTCCTCAATAACTGCATGTGTCTTTTCACATAGACTTTTCAAATATAGCTCAAATTCCTTCAGAACGCCCTACCCTCCACTTTTTCCCTGATTAGTCCCGAAGTTGTATTTTTTATTTCAATATTCAGTAGCTTATACTAAAAATTCGTCTGATTTTAGGCTAGCCGAAAATAAATGCTGCCAATTTTGGCTGACATTATTTTCGACTAAATTACAGCTTAAATGTGAATAGTTAGGGTGTTTTTGCGTTAGGTGTTAAGCCATTATAAAAAAAAAGGAATATTTATTTGCTTGATCGACACACTAAAACTAGTGTACTTTTCATCACATTCAAGGGTAACAAAAGTTTCCTACTCTATTAAATTTATCTGGGCTCATAGATGATCGTTTATCATTGCCAAGTTTTTTGCATAGTTTTACACTCCGCTCTTCATACGTATACCAGTTCAGGATGAAACTGAATCAGCTCAGCATGCACGTTTCATACAAGCTAAAAGGGTAAAAACGGAGAGCAACGCGTCTTGCGGAAAGTCCCTCCAACCTGCAGTGTTCGTGTGTGTCTTAATTTCTTTCTGAGCAGTTCTGCAAGGAAGCGAAATGCGTAGGCCTGTACGTCGTAGCGTTGTATATCCATTTCTCCAAATAGGATTGTGGAGAAAGAGATTTTGAGGATTACTAATGAGCATGGTTTTTGTAGTGATCTTACACGGATCGTTGGGAGAAGCAGTAACTTAAAACCTCCCCTCCCCCCACCTCTTGATTGGACCATTATTCCATTCGTACCAGGGATATTTCAGGCTGTTAAAAAGATTTTTTCAAAACAAGGTATTAGAGTGGTGTCAAGACCCATTAACACTATTCGGAATATGGTTAGCAGGCCCCATGTGGTTGCTTTGGAAGAAGTGAAAGCAAATCAGGGACTGTGTCCAGTCACCAATTCAGAAATTTTGGTACCCACATGCCAAAATTTGGATGAGTCGATTTGTAATCCTGAAGTAGATTGTAAGAGGGATGTGGTTTATTGTATTAAGTGTGTGGATTGTACTAGCATATATGTTGGTGAGTGCCGGAGGGCACTAGGCGTGAGAAAAAAAGATCATGCTGGAGCCATATCGAAATCAAACATGTCATATGCTGTGGCAAAGCATACTAGTGTTGCTAACCATATTGTTGACATTCAGGGAACTGGTGTGGTTTATTTTGAACCCATTGAAAAAATAAGATTGATGTTAGAAGCCTACACGATTTCTGTTAACAGAGAACGGGCATTAAATGTTGTGAAAAATTTCCAACATATGGTAAAATGGCAAAACATTTTTGAATCTTGGCCCATGAACCAAATTTGAGATCAGTGGTGTATGACGTAATTTCCAAGATGGTGGATGTGGTTGGTACAGCCCATCGTGGGTGTGTTTTTAAATTGTGTTTTTAATGACTTGTTGTAAGTATTTGGTTTTGTTGTGGCATTGTGGACTTATGGTATTGGCAAGTGTTTTGTAATGGCCTGTTTTTATTGTATTTAGGTGAACATGACAGGAACATAACCTGTTGAAAATTAAATTCCGTTTGTTGTACGACTTGGTGGTTTTCACGCAGCAGGCACGTGTTATATTATTTTATTACCCATTTGACCACTGCTCTGACGTTGAATTGAAGTATTAGTCGGTGGGATTACCTTGGCGAAAGAGCTTGGCATTTGATATCACGACTTCACACGGCCGAAAAACTTGGCAGGATCCTTAACAAGTTTCGTTTTGGGGTAGATATCAGATATTTTTGGTCCAAATTGATGAAATCCATTTGTTTTTCTTAGTAATTATGAGATGGAAACACCCATCTCGTTTTCTGGTCCATTTCCTTTTTTTGGGGGGTTGCTTTCGTTACCGTTTTTGAGGACAGCAGTAACCTTTTTTATATGACAGCATTTCATATTAGTAATGAAGACGAACGGATTTATTTAATGTTTAGTTTGGCATTGTTGCATAATAACAATGTTTAAAACGGTGTAAAACAATCAATTTGATCGTTTGGAGCTCCCTAACCCCTGAAACACTTGACCAATTAGAAAGGTAAATGAAAAGGGCACATCTCCGTAGCAATACCTATAAAATGAGCTAAAAACCAGCTTTATTCACCACATGGAAGAATTTATTTTCGTGATACAAAAAAGCATTACCAGTAGTAGTTAGTAGTAGTTTGTAGTAATTAGGAAAATTTCAACGTTATTCACACCATTTTTTCAACAAGAAAACGTTAAGCTGTGTCCGTAATAGGGACTTTTATGTTGTCCGGCGACCAAAGCCTCCCGATTAAACAAGTTTCAGCCTTTTCTGTCGCATAGTTATTTATCCTCAGATGGCTGAAAACAGCCATACTACCTTTGCTGTAAAGACGCAACGTGTCTAGTGGTCGCCATGCTCATATATACATATTATCTGGATGTTATCATTTTTTATCTTGGCGGGCAACACACTAGCGTATGTCTTGATAAATTTTTCATAAAAAATATTCACATTGTAACTTTATATTGATTATAAAGTTATATTAAATATTGTTGTAGCAATTTTCAAATTTGGTATTTAGTTGGAACTGACCGAAACAATTGCCTTTCCTCTGGCTTTGTTGTATATAAATTTTATAAATACTGATATCGTCAAATTCTCCAAATTTTTGACTAAACTATGTAAATAAATAATACAACATTATTTTAATCTACAATACTGAACATTTTCGACTTAAGCTGCGGTTTTTGTTGGCGTCTAGGTCAGGCTTGAGCGGTAACTTTTATGGCGGCTTCTTGGCTTACTTAAAAGATTTGGGGATAGTGGCTAAAGACTGTGGCTTCGGGTACTAATAGACCTCACTAATATCTCAACAACCCCACGTTTCTTTTCAGATATACAGACCTTTAATTCCTTAGCAGTGGTGGATCTAGACTGGAGTGCGTGGTGGGGTTATCACATTATCAGAGGGGTGTCGATCCAGCTGCCAGTAGAGCCATGGGGGTGGGGGGTGGGGGGTGGGGGTGGGGGTCCACAACGTGCCATCTTGCAGCGTGGGGATGCAGCTGCACCCCCAACCCACCACAGGGTCCGCCACTGTTTCTTAGCAGCCCCATATTTCTTATCTCCCAGTTATTTGACTCCAAAGTCACAAACATTACTACAAACCATTTTTCAGTGGTTGAAAATCCAGCTTTAATGCGGTATTTGCACTAGTAATTAATAAAATAAAGTGTACAAATTACAATGGCATGCATAGTTCCAAGATTTTGACAAAAACGAAAAATAGTCACATAACGTAAAATAATTTCTAAAATGTAAACACTGAAATGGAAAAAAAACTTAAAACTGAAATCATAAACAGTCCCAAAGGTGTTCTATGATAACTTCAGAACCACATCCTAGAATCAGAAACTAATTAATCCGTCATTAATTATTATAAAAGGAATCTAAATGACTGATTATTAAAAAGTCCCATAGTCCAAGGACTATCATTCATTCATGCACAAACTTGCTCAACAAGCAACCGTTCTAATTCTAAGCCCGTCATAAAAAAGAACAGTCAGGAGTAAACACCTGGATATTAAATTTGTAAAGAATGAAATCTACTAAGCATAAAATTATACATTCAAAAAAGTCTTGCCTTATTTCTGTCCCTGCTATTCAGAAGTCGTAATGTTTTGTCAAGTTTACGATATGTTAAAATCAGTTGTATTAAAAGTTAATAAGGTTGATGGTACATACCGTAATAGATGTACGTCTATACAAAGATCAATTTTTTTTTTAGATTCAGAGTAACTGCAAATGGTAAATTTTGTTTCAATGGATACCTATGAGCAGAGACAGAAACTTTCCATTTCGGACATTCAATCAATCACCTGTTAAAGTTCCGATTTTTTCTTTTTTTTCCTTTTTGCATTTCCTCCCATTGTAAGGCACTAAACGTATTCTTGAAAAGAGCAAGGAAAAACCTATTTCAACCTACTAAATTATCAGGATGCTAGCATATTGCTATTAAGGGTCGGCATTCTGTGTATTTAGTTAGCTCTAGTAACACATTTTGATGAGATCTGAAATAGGAGCACTAGGTATAATTGTAGCAGGTGATTATACTGGAAACTTTGTAGCTTGCCTGGCTGCTCACTCTACAACCAATCAGATTGGGTGATACACAAAGTCTAGGATAAAAAAGTACTGTGATCACGAAATGCACAGGGAATACTTACATAACTAGGTAATCACCTGCTTTGAGAAACAGCTGGTGCTCCCAAGGTCATTGCAACTATAATTTCTATAGGGTCTATAAACTACAAAGTGTTATCAACACATTAATTATTATTGTTCTGTGTGCAAACTTGTAAAGAGGCGTACAGTGCAAGCTTTAAGGGGATTTTTTTTTGGTAATACAATAGATTGAAAGTATGTATGAATTAATAATAAAGTGGTGTCAGCTCAACACGTTAAGGCAATTCACACTAAAACGAAAGCCCTTGGTCTGTTGAGAAGAAATTAAGTTAACAGCAGAAGAAGAAAACCTTTTGCCTTTTCAAACAAAACTTATTAACATATTTCTCTACATATTGCAGTACTTACAATCCAATTGCAGTCGACTATAAATCCCTGCCTAGGATTCATCCTATGCTCATATGTATAACACCACAGTAACTGCAGATATTTTCTTTTTTTTTTACAATTTTATCACAGAGTTCAGCTGTCCATCTTGCAACTGATATTTCTTTTTAATTATGAGTATTCTAATTGTCACAAAATGCATTTCTTCTTTGGCGTAAATGTTAATGGAGGTATTTAAACCAAGGTATATTTTCCTCCATCATTATAATCTCAAAACATAAGGAAAAAAGATTTACATATATACAGACCCGGCTGTTCTGGAGCATTTATATAAATAGACAAGCAGCTCAAAGTTATGTATTTACAGGATTATACATGGCATGAGAATTATACACCTAGCAACACATGTAAAGTCTTTGCTTCTAGTAAGCAAACAATCTGTAGCTCTTGCTCGCTTGTTTTTACCACTCATTGATACGTTTCACCCCTCGCGTTAAACATTTTAAATGCTTCCACAATGAAGAGTGTTCAGCATAAAGCACTTTGCCCTGCTTTCCATCTACAACCTGTGCATACAGTTATGCCGTTTCGTTTGTAAATGCAACTAATAAAGAGACTAAATCGTAAAAAATACATTTGTACTTTGCTGCACTCTTCTTACTGTGTCCGACAGCCAGTTATCTTTGATGACAACTCAATCTGATTAAAAAATAAAAGCATTGATAATAAATAAAGTGTGTAAATAAAACATAACGAGTGGTAATGTAAGCTACACAAAAATAAACTGCATGCATTTAATGGTTGTCAGTCACACTACATTAAACTATACCGGTATACACCCCCCTCCAAAAAAAAGAGCAGTACAAGTATGCTGTTGTTAATTTTTAAATGTTAGTTAGCTAGCAGTAGGCAGGCATGGAATGTATAAATACGACTAGTGTTGAGATACGTAATATAAACTCTCTGTTATAAATCCTTATCACCACACCGTATGGTCAGACAATAAGGATGGCACAGCTGCACTCTTAAAGAACAATTTTGAAGAAAACAACAAATATGTTGTAAACGCGTCTGACATTGGCACAGCAGACTGAAAACGAAACGCTTAATACTCCATTGGATGCTTCGGAATGCCATACTTGTACTGAACCAAAACAGACTAGATTCACTACGAATGAAGGTTGCCTATTTTCATTTTGTGGAACAAAATCAAGTTAAGTATAACTTTAATGCAACAAAGCTTTTCCAACAGTCCCCACAACTGGACCGAGTTAGTTCAATCCCAGCTCAGTTTTTTTCTTTTATGTGTTCTTCTTTTGTTATGACTGACTACAGGCCAAAATGAAATTAATATTACCGTACGAAATTTTAAATTGATCTGTAATTTTTTTTTGTTTCTAGCTAGTACACCTTAGTGAATGAGTAAAATAAACCAAAAAATGGAATACTTGCAACTGCTTTGATATGGCAACGTACTTCAAGCCACTCTTCAATTCTGAGGAGACCACTTAGTTTCGTAGCAAGAACCGCCAACAGCTGCTACAAGCCTAAGAAGTTGTTGTTTTCAAACTTATTACATGTACATACTGTAATTCAGTGATATTGGATGTTGTAAAAAAAGATCGTGGAAAAGTATTTCTTGTATCAATAAGTTTCACTGTAGGTTTTTTTCTTCTATGAAAGCTGTACATTATCAATTATTCTAACCCCCAGTGAATCCACTTACGTACGTACTCCAAAAAAATTGGTTTACCTTTTCAGAAATCTTGCAACCGTTATATACAGAAATGTACACCATCATGACGCATATTCCACCAAACTGCCTACATTCCTGAGAAGCAACACTTAATCGGATACTACCAACACGGAGAACTTGAAGTTTATAGCTGAAAAGTAAATATGGACCTAACACGATCCCACTAAGGAGTGCAAAAATGTTTTTTTTTCTCTTTTTTTTGTCAGCTAAAATTTGAACTACTGTCACTAGAATACTGTCAATTTGGTGGAGTCAATACTTTGTAGTTCTCATGCAGTGCAACCACGCACCCCCTCTCGTGGGTAACTAAGAGATGTTAACAATCAACAAAGATTAACATTTCAAATCATAGCTGTAATGTACAAATTGCGCTCCACTGTAAAACACAAACTCAGGAGTACAAGTCCTTGCCTGATGTGCAGGCAGGTTCCCTCTTTAAACACAGCTGGCATGTGCAGGGTGTTTAATGCAGTGTGTGTATGTAAACATATGTGGTTAAGTGTCTTTTGCACTTAGGCAGTTAAAACTGTCATAGCTTAAGAGTACTGACAGCATATTCAACTGAATCCATGATAAAAGTGTCTCGGCCACTAAAAAATGTCAGACTGAAACGTGAGTATTAGGAATTATCAAGCCCCGTGCATGTATTACACATCTGACGACTTCGTAATGTGTTTTGATGGTGCGCCAACCGGAGAGGCATCGTGGGATGTTTCTTGAACGACCTCCAACTCGTCCAGTGACTCTAGGCGTGCTATGGGAGCACTGTCACCACGCCCATCATCTGAAGTCGTTGGGTGAACTGATTCTTGAGGACCCAACGGAGATTTGGCACTTGTCCTCCTCTGTTGTGTCTAAAAATTAAAATATGATGGAGTAAGACAGATTTATTACAATAAACTACAATGAACGATTTTACAAAAGTAGTGGAAATCTTGCAATAAATTAAACATCTCTGTTAAACAAAAATTCTAGCTCAAAACTGTCCTGGATTCAGTATCAACACTTAAACACTAACAAAGTACATCAAGTAAGTTACCTTCAGGCGGCCTGGTGGGTAGGCCCCAAATTCACTTGCGGGGATTGAGATCCCGGTAGAATCGGGAGATATCGTTTTACTGCGTGCCAGCGGTGGGTGACCTTTTGGCTTATGATCCCCTTGTCCAGAAATAGGACTTTGCTCCGTTACAGTAGGAACAGCACTCGTAAACTTTTCTCTAGTGTAATCTTCTGGTAGCCTAAAAAAAAGCACATTTTAAACTGTAACAATGACACATGAAGCCATAAATATAACAGGATGTTTCAAAAGTTTGGAGGCAGGTGACTATCCCATATGGTATAAGATGTCCATAAAATGAAGTTACAAGCGGTAGCAATAGTGAAGAGCATGAACTTGATAACCTTAACAATCTCTTTTGATGGTTATAGATTTACACTTTCCTCAAACACTTACTGCATGTTTCACACAACCCTACACCAGAATTAAAACAAGTCCATTACTGGGTTCTTGTGAATTTTCGGTGGCTTTGCAATGTCATCTTCATCATAGGCACAAGCCTAGAGTCCACCAAACGTACTAAAGGAGCACTTCCACATTCTAACTTCGCCCACTTCCGCTGTTGGCTTTCAGTCAACTAGACTGGCTGGGTTGGCTGGCAATGGTGCTGCCATCTTCCTGTGATGGTGGTTTTCGTAAGTGTTTCCATTGCTCACTCATTAGAACCTGAAGCTCAGGAGTGACAATCTGCATGATCTGCTTGTGAGAGGGTTCTTGAACATTCATTAAGGGGATTCCAAGGCCTTGGCAGTGTCTGATGGGCAAGAATTCCAGAGCCCTCAATGGGAATCCTGACGAATCCTGGAAGATGGCAGAACCATCGCTAGCCAACCCAGCCAGCCTAGCTGACTGAAAGCCAACTGTGGAAGTGCATGAAGTTCGAATGTGGAAGTTGGTCCGTTAGTGTGTTTGGTGGACTCTAGGCTTGTGCGTGATGAAGATGGCAGTGCAAAGCCATCGAAAATTCGCAAGAACCCAGCAATGGACTTGTTTTGATTCTGGTGTTGCGATGTGTGAAACATGAAGTAAGTGATTATGTCTACAAACCAGAGTATTAGCGCCGTAAAGGCCGTTTTTGGTATTACACCTTCCAATTTTCCAATTCATTCCCATGAATTAAAGTGCTTCTGCCAATGTGGTTATCAGGTTGACAGAAGCCCTTTAGATCACTGGAATTTGGAAGGTTTTACAACATCATTAACAGAATAAAAACCTTAAAAGAAATGCCAGTGTTATGGATAAAATAAGAATGAGTAGTTTATTACTAATACATCAAACAAAATTGCATAGCCAGACATTTTTTTAAAGTCCAAGCATTGATGAAAATTAAAGAAAATTTTTTTTCACTAATTTCAAAAATAAGAACCACTCTTCAAGACTCAGCATTGGTCATTGAATCCTGAAAATTGGTCCCAATTTCAGGAATATTGTTTTAATAGGCAAGAATTTTTACAAGGTGTTTTTTAAAAGTTAGGCATTTTTTTGGTCACTGACTATCGGCAGTAGGCTACTGTAAAATTGCTTTACGAACATGTTGAACCATTTGGTGCATACTGTTGACTCCAGACTTTTGGCCACACTCTATATCGGGTATGGCTAAACCCTAGAGCGTTAGACTGATCTGCAGCTACATGCCACTAAACTGCAAAGCGAATGTGTAGAGGTTCCACCTTCTTCTGAACCGTAAAATATGAACCGCAAAAATATGAAATCAACGCCATATTTTAACGTGTCCTTTTCTTTCATGCATGTGAAAACTATTCACTTGATACTGTTGGTGTAAATAAGTAATATTTTGCAAAATGTTAGAAAAAGACTAAAATACCAGGGCCTGCACCTGGTTGATTTTAATTTTTGTTGCCTATACGAAAATATCATTACCTTTTTTATAACAGCTCCCCCCTTTTGAGCTTATTTTCCCTTAACTTGAAAGTTGACTTCCCTGCAGAGCTCGTAATAGTACTGAGCATGAGCGGCCTGGGCCAGTCTATATAAGCACGCCGTGCCAGCCTGACAGCATCATTTCTCCCCATACCAGAACCTAGTCCATGGAGGGGATGCTGGGTGGGATGTAGGTAATGTATATTTTCGTATAGGCAATAAAAACTAAAATCAACCAGGTGCAGGTATTTTAGTCTTTTAGCCGACGAAAATATACATTACCTTTTTTATAGCAGACTTCATCACCTAGGAGGAGGGCTAGGTTGGAGTCTTCCCACATTACGAGCAAGCGCCCCCAAGGAACAAGTCCCGGTGAAGACAACCTTAAAGCCTGAACCATGCCCACTACGAATTATAGGAGTTGATGAGTGATATCATCAGAAAATGGCGAGGCATCTCACCGAGGTACCGTTTGAGTGAGAGGTTAGGAATGCAACCTGTACAGTTGATAGCGTGAATAACGAAGGCATTATAAACATTATTGTTATAAAATATAATAAACGGGATCTCAAGCAAGGAGTCCAACCACCTAGGGAGACAAGGTAAAAACGGTAATAAATGTAAGACCTGCTTACCTTGTTGAGGAAGAAAGTTGGTTGATGACTTGGATTCGAGGTTTCTTGTCATAAAGAGGGGGGATTGGACCGTTGGAATAAATTGCCAAAGGTCCATGTTGGAGGAACTGAAACCTGACAGAGTCACAATGTATGGGCACAGAAAGTGTTCTTGAGTAAGAATGATGATCGTTTGGGATCGAAGATGTACGAAATGCCAGGAAAGTTGAGTGAAGATACGAAAGAATGAATGGCGAGTCCACGTAGTCCGATGGTCCTCTGATTGCTGGGAAGGCTATGGGAACAGGTGCCTCACCGATCGCCAGAAAGGGACAAGGAGTATTGGTTGTGGGTTAGTGGTTACTGTAAAATACGGAAACCAAAGGCTGCACCCCTGCCCCGTTGACGACATGGTGAGCAGGGAGGATCGCTAGAAGGAAGAGCAGAGTGTGGGGCGAATCTGGAGCGTCGTAAAATTGCCAGACAGAATAACTAGATAGTCCATGAAGGTTGCTGTAAGTTTGCCACGCTCCCAGCCGAAGCCATGGTGTCAGAAGGAGAGAGGGACAATTTTACTAGGTAATTCCAATCGGAAATTCCTAGGATCTTTTACATGCCACAATCGACATGAGCACGAGGCATCACAGGGCCCTTCTCTTCCCGAAAATACCAGGGGTGGCTGAGGTCAGAATCAAACCAAGACCTCTTGCACATGAAATGGTCGTGCTAACCATTGAGGCTACCTTGCCCCATCCACCAAGGTTGCGGGATGATACTTCCGATCAGTTTAGTAGCCGTGCTTCTGAAGCATAGAAGGGGGGATCGGTGGAAGGGGAGCATTCCATTGTTCCCGTGGCAGATGGGTCCTGAAATTGTGAAGGCAGAGGAGATGGAGCGGCCTCGTGAAGAGCGGTAATTGTAGAAGACGGTTCCTGCGAGGAAGGCAGAGGAATCGTTGGAGAACAGAATTGTAATGTGGAAGGTGCATTATGAAGGCGACGTGTACGTGATCTAGCGCAATAGTATGCCCACCATGGTGGGGAGGACGGGATTGGAGAAACCAAACGTCGGTTGTCTTCGTTGTTGTAGGCTTCGTTTGCTGCACGAAGGACTATGTTTTCGGCGTGAACATCATCGGTATTTTCTGCCGTTGCTTGGAGCGTAGGCAAGGAGGCAACCGAAGCACAAAGAGTGGCTAATTCAGCTGCAAATCTTTCTGTGAAAAAGCTGAAGCTGGAGGAAAGGGTGCAGCAGGTGGCGTTGTTGTTGCGGCTAGCACAATTTCAGGCAACTGTGAACTGTTGTCGAGTGGATCGGGAATCAGTGGTGCAACCGAGGGAACAGTAATGTTCGTGGCTCGTGAAGAGACGGGCTTTGAGGAGCAAGATATCGTGTAGATGCTAACCGACTTCTTTGGGATGGACGAGAGACCACTGGATCCAGGAATCGCATTGGTAGAGGCAATCGAAGGTCTTTTACGTGGTTTCGATCGAGGAACAGACTTGGGTTCTTGAGATGGCAAAGTTGGTGGAGGATCCGTTGAATCTCGTGCAAGTGCTAAGGCCTTTTTCTGTGCTGCACGTAAAGCACATTGACGAGAATGTTTCTGTTTCTGCCAAATGGCAATCCACTTTGTGAGGAGATTGTAAGACAGATTCGACACTTTTTCTGATCCCCATCGCATTTTGTATGGTTTTGGCAACAAGGGTGTGGATCAAAATGCACTTATATTACTCGTAAATCCGAGACATCGACAGGGTGAGGGCACGTTAGGAACTTGGACTGGTGACACGTGAACAGGAGGTAACGGATATTCAGGAGACGAGTCAGACACGTTGTAGCGATGCATGATACAGATGAATGGTACCGTTGAAGTGCGGGAAAGCAGACAAAGAGACAAAGTACTGCGCGCCCCTGGCGTCTGATTAGAAAGTGACAGTCAAGGGCAGGATAAACGGGGAATTGTGAGTGGGGAATCGAGGGTAAAATGGTAGTCGTTGTGGTAACCGAATCATGGTGCAGACGAGGATAGAAATTAGGGTCGTAATGTTGATATTAAGATTCATGCTGGAGGCAGTAATCAGGTTTAGTAGATTTGGTTTGGTAGAACCCCCCCCCCTCTTTACTAGAGGTAGCTTCGATACGGAAACCGTTACTTTGAGATAATAATTAGGCTAAAGTCTGGTTAAAGGAAACCGCAACGTTTATCGGGAACCGCAAAGAGCCTTGTAACAACAAGAAATTTGACAGAACCGACAGGTCGAGCTGTGAAGGACGCGATAGGCCGAAAGGCTCATTGTTTTACTTGGTAACAGAAATTAATTAAACATGGTACGCTATTTACCAAAATTGTCCCTCGATTGTCACAAATCAGGGTGCGAATTTTCGGTGGTCTTTATCTTTTTGACAGATCTCCCACCTTCCTCAGGCACTTCGAGCGTTGAATGCCTTTTGACTTGGAGAAACGGGAAGTTGTTTTGAATTTCCCGCACGTGTTTGTGCTTCCGGTTTGGGAGGAGGGATAAGATGCGGCGAGCAGTGGCTCCATCTGTGGAGCTTGGGAAGAGATAGGAGGGAGGAGCGCTTTCCACTTGCAATTCAATCGTTGTGTCAATTCTGGTGTAATAATCCGATTGACATCGCAATGTGAGGCTTCTTGGTTGTTCATGAGAGATTTTTTGGCATTCTGGAAGGGATGGATGGAGATGCTTTCCAAAGCTCGAAGATGTGGCTCAGACTGTGTGTCAGATTTCAGAAGCATTTGCAAGTGCAAGCATTTGCAAGTGGAAAGCGCTCCTCCCTCCTATCTCTTCCCAAGCTCCACAGATGGAGCCACTGCTCGCCGCATCTTATCCCTCCTCCCAAACCGGAAGCACAAACACGTGCGGGAAATTCAAAACAACTTCCCGTTTCTCCAAGTCAAAAGGCGTTCAACGCTCGAAGTGCCTGAGGAAGGTGGGAGATCTGTCAAAAAGATAAAGACCACCGAAAATTCCCACCCTGATTTGTGACAATCGAGGGACAATTTTGGTAAATAGCATACTGTGAAGGACGTCCGGTTGTGTAGTGGAGAGTTAGGAAATCCAGTGTAGGATTTATAATTGATATTGCCTGGAACTCGCTGGCACACAGCAGGAGCCCGCGGACCTGGAGGGAATCGGGAATCGAGGACCGGGCGGTCTTCCTTGTAACAATAGATGGAATAGACAGGTTGAGTGTCGTGGAGGCTGTGCAGAGGGTTGCAGGTCAGAGAAGAATCTTCGATTGCGTTTAACGCGAAGGTGCATCATGAGATAACGACCAACAGGAACCTACGCATCGATGACAAGAAGTAGACGGCAGGCGGATCGTGGTCCGAAGCAGGCCCCCGGCTGGGTGCATGGGCCCAGTCCGAGCTGTGAGGTTCGTGACAGGAAACGGAATCGGACCGAACAAAGGTCCTACAAAGGCGGCGCTTGGGATCAGCAGGACGACAGTGGATTGCAATATGTAAAGGACTCGGATCGGGCAGCGGCCTTTTCCATGGAGGCTGCGTAGACACATGCGCAAGGGGTTAGAGATCAATGATTGACCGTGATGTATGCACCGTATAAAGAGGCCGGGACGATGGTCTACATTAGGAACCGATGCACCTACGTCAAGAAGGTAGAAAGCTGGACCGTGATCCACAAAAGGGCCCAGGCTGGGTGTATGGGCCCAGTTTGAGCGTTGGTGTTCGTGATATGAAGCAGGATCGGACTGAACCGGGTCCTACAAGGACTGGAAGCAACAGGGAATAATCGTGTAGTGACGTAGGACGGCAGCGGTCCGTAGTCTGTAAAGAGCCCGGATCGTGCAAGTGCCTAGTTCAGTCTTACTGATGTCAATACAGGAACGGAATCGAGATGAGGGATCGTAGCTTCTTGTTTTGTAGCGTATAGAACAAGCAGCAGATGGTAAAGCGACATGGGAAGAATCTTGGCAGAAGAGGCAAAGCGGCCCAGACTGGAAGCTGGGGCCCGGTTCCAGCCCACTGGCAGTGGCAGGATCGAACCCCCAACGAGAGGAACCGAACCAAATCCAGATAAATCGGCTGAAAAATCGTTCCTCTGTGGCAACTAACGTTAGTCGCAGAGATGTTGGTAGATGTTGGTCCCCCCCCTCCCCCAGGTCTCGAACCCGAGGACCGTGAAGCTGAGAGGAAAGACGGAACAGGAGTCTGCGTAAGGAAGGAGACCGGAATCGATGTCGTTGCAAGTGAAGAGGAACGAGCAAGCTGTAAAGATGCAGCCCCGTTCGCAGAGGATGTGAAACAGATGTGACTGGTATCGAGAGGAATCGTAAACACGATCCGGTGAAATGGGGATCGGAATCAGCCGCGATCCCCCATGAAGGTGCCGACCAAGCCTTGGTTACGCTGAGCACACCCTTAACCATTAATATATGGCCAAGGGGCACAGGAACCGAGATTGTTTGGTGAAGATTGAAGTTCCCTCCTTCTGACTGGGTTGCGGAAAGGTGGCCAAATCCCCCTCCCCGGGATAGCTGAACGATCCCCCACCAGTAGTGAGGATCAGGTTGAGGATCGGTGAATCCATAGGATTGATGATGTTGCTAGAGCTCCTGAGACAATCGACTAGTGTGATTGCATTGGAAGAAAGATGAAGGCAACGAAGTGGAGCTGATACCGTGTGAGAGAGATCGGCGGTTGAAAGAATCGAGGCCGAAACTGAATCCTCTTGAAGGCAAGGTGGATCATGGGCCGCTGGAAGATCGTCGATTATGGCTGGTATTCCCGAGGAATTGGGAACCATAATGACAACTGGTGAGTCCATGTGGACCGAAGGGAATCGACGGTATGCATTGGGATTGCAGGCAATCGAAGGTACGTGGATCGTGAGGGGATCGTAGCTCAAGGGAGGTTCACGAAGCGTGAGCGCCTAGGAGAAATGATGCTGTCAGGCTGGTGCAGCGTGCTTATATAGACTGGCCCAGCCCGCACATGCGAAGTACTATTACGAGCTCAGCAGGGAAGTCAACTTTCAAGTTCTAGGGGAAATAAGCACAAAAGGGGGGAACTGCTATAAAAAAGAAAATATATATTTTCGTCGGCTATAAAAACAGGTAGTGCCGTCTCTGATGCACTTTTCATGAACTTCATTATTCCACCAGTAATGGTTCCATCGTTTCTTGAACGTCTTTCTAAATATTATCTATTTACACCCACAATATCGAAATGCATAATGTAACATGCATTATGCAACATGCATAATGTAACATAACGCCATCTGATGGCAGAGATATTCGTCACCCAAGGAGTTAGCCATCCTCTTCAAGTAATGTAGTAATGATTTTAACTAAACAAAAAAATCCGAACTAATGAAATGGCTAATCATCCGTCTTGAAGTAAGAAGTTTTAACAAAAACAAAATAAAAATAGTTCATGGATGTGTTGCACTAAATAAAAACTTCCGTCAGCCGGCACAGTTGAAATCAATATTATTTTCTCATATTTTGGATGAAACGGGACAAGACGAAACTTTTTTCAGTCTTGGTCTAGGCTTAAGCTATGGGGTTTTCTTCGCATTTTATATGGTCATGTTTAATTCTGGAGTTGAGTTTCTCAAGAGATAGTGAAATTCCTACACATGCATAGTGTAATATAATGCCATCTGATGGCACAGATATCCATCACCCAAGGGGTTAGCCACCCCCTTCAAGTGATGTAGTTGTGATTTTAATTAAACACAAAAATCCAAACTAATGGCTGATCATCTGTTTGGAGTAAGAGGTTTCAACAAAAACAAAGAAAAAACATCCATAGATGCGTTGCAGTTATAGAAACTTCTGTCAGCTGGAACAGTTAAAATTGATATTAGAAAACAAAAATGAGCTCATTTGATGTTTAAGGTAAGGTTTAACTGATCCGAAATCAAAACAGCGAAGTAACACAAATGTAAGGTTTCACATACCACAGTGTTCCTGTACTGTTTAGTCCACGTGAAAACTTACTGCTGTATTCACATGTATTTACAGTTTTTATTTTAAAACATGATAGGTCTAATTGGTTCCTTCTACTTGGCTGAAAAATCGTTCCTTCGACATCACTGAAAAATCGTAAACACCATATTTTTAGTACGCTTAGTACAGAACTACAGATTAAGTAATTCTGGGTTCGTGCGACTCCTTGAAAACATAGAACCTGGAACATATACCTAGAACATATAAAATAAAATTAAATACCATTCTTGAATTCTAGAATATGAAATTTGAAAAGTGGTGTATGTATCAATAGGATGACTGGAAAGGAGGCGACTTCACCAGTGGCGGAACTACCATACCGCAAAACCCGCAATGCGGGGGAACCCGCGGCAAAGGGGGCCCGGCCCAGCCCAGGCGACTCGACCCCTTTGAACGATCCGAATGCAAGTAACGAATTCAAGTTTGGAGACGCTAAATTTCCTAAAGTGAAAAAAAAAAACTTTATTGAAGTGATCTAAGCCGTGCGGCGTAAATAACAATTTGTAATTAAGCATTAAGTTTACGTAACTATAGTGAACACGAATTTACACGATATTGTCGGTCTGAACGTCGTGGCTTTGCGTCGACGTAGATCGTTTGTTTCGCTGTTCGCGTTCTACCAACGCCAAATGGTGGGGAATCCCATTCCTTCCTCCTACCCTTTTTTTTCGTTTCGCCTCTTCGGTTGCTAAGGGAACAACTACTTCATACCGAAAGTAAAACTTTGGGAAACGTGCCGGGCCGGGCGCGCCATTTGTTTGTTTGTACATTTCTTTGTGAGGTTCTGTTATGGATAAGGATAAATCAGCCACATCCAGTCGTCAAGGGCTCAGTACAACCAGTGGAGCTGCAAAAAAAAAAAAGAAAAAAGCGCAAACTTGCAGTGGAATTGGAAACCAAAAATACCAAGATTACGGGATATTTTAAAGACTCGACCGCTACTTCTACCACTAGTGACAGCGACCGCCTAATCACGCAGCAACAAGCAGATGACGACGTAGTGCAACAAAACCCAAAACTGGTGGAAAAAGATGTGGCTGGAAATGGTGCTGCAGCAACTGCAAATACAAGTTCTACAGGTACTTTAGGAAGTACAGTGAGACGGTGCAGACGCGGAATTTATTGCTTACTTGTTGAGTCAGAATAATCCAACTGATAAAGGTCATTTTGAATCGCGCATTCTATCAAATGAACTAAAGAGATTCGTGATCAACCACGGGCCTTGTAAGCCTAAAGGACCGTTCCGCAGAACTGGAAAACAAAACAGATGTTTTTCTGATTTCTACTACACAAGTGTTTCGAAAACAGGGCAAAATATAGAGTTGGACTGGTTGTGCTATTCGCCTTTGTTGGATGTAGTGTATTGTCAACCTTGCTGGTTATTTTCTTCTCAAAAGACAAAATGGAGAGAGGGATTGAATGACTGGCAGGGCTTGTCGAAGGAGAGCCGAGTTCACGGCAATTCTCCAGCTCATATAGCAGGTTGTTGTACATTTGATCACTGGAAATTGAACAAATGTGTTGATGAAGAGCTAGATGAAAATATCAAATATCAAAGGAACTTCTGGGCTCAAGTTTTAGACAGGTTGTTTAGTATAACGTTAACCTTGGCTAAAAACTCTTTAGCCTTTCGTGGACATTCAGAAAATCTTGATGACACATACAACGGAAATTTTCTGTCATTTGTACAACTACTTGCAAAGTATGATGAAATTATGAAACAAGTAATTTCTTTACCGAAGGGGACAACTAAATACTTAAGCCACGACATACAAAATCTGATCATACAGTGTATTTCTACAAAGTTGCAGAAAATGCTAATTTCGAAAATGAAAGAATGTCCATTCTATTCTGTTATATTTGATACAACACAAGATATAACAAAAAAAAAAGACCAACTAAGTGTAGTAGTTCGCTATGTCACTGTTGAAAAAAGTAACAATGACGAACAATTGGTGTTGAAAATCAATGAATGTTTTCTAGGGTTTGCTAGGGTAACTGACTAAAGTGCAAGTGGTATAACATCTCAGATCATTGAAGTGCTGAAAAATCTTGAACTGAACCTAAACCGATGTAGAGGGCAAGGTTATGATGGAGCTTCAGTTATAAGTGGCGCTTATTCTGGGGTCCAGAAAAGAATTAAAGATATAGAGAAAACGGCTACATACATCTACTGTGCGGCACACAATTTAAACTTAGTAATTAATGACTGTGTGTGTAGCGTTAAGAAAATTTCTGCTTTTTTTGCTCTGTTACAAGAGTCGTATCAGTTTTTCGGCTCAAGCATTAAGAGGTGGGACATCTTGGAATCTCTGACAGGAGAGTCAAAAATTACATTGAAAAAATTAAATCCAACACGATGGTGCGGACGAGCAGAATCACTACTTCTTTGAAACTAAAATATGTCTATATTTTAAAAGCTTTGAGGAAAATTACACTTACTAACTCCAAAAGTGATGTTCGTAATGAAGCAAATCGTCTAATCAGTGCATTGGAATCATTCGAATTTGTATTTTTGGTTGTTATTATGTCCAAAATACTAAGCGAAATCAATATAGCTTCTAAGCTATTGCAAAGCCAAGAGACTGATTTATCAAGAGCAGTTGAAGCTTTACAGAAACCTACCGAAAGCTTAAAATTGTACAGAAATTTGTATGACTCTGCAAAAGAAGAAGCAATTTCTTTAGCATTGACTTGGGGAATTAAAGCAAACTTCCAACAGAAAAGAATTCCAAGAGTTAAAAAACATTTTGACGAATTGTCAGAAGATCAGAGGCTATCTGATGGTGAAGCAGTCTTTCGTGTTAACGTGTTTCTCAAAGCTTTGGACACAGTGAATGCTCAACTTCAGGAGCGCTTCGTTTCTCTCCATTCAGTGGTTAAGGATTTTTCGTTTTTGTTTCCACGAAACCTTATTTCTCTTAGTGACCAAGAACTTGCAGAAAATGCTGAAAGTCTGAGGTGTAAATATTCAGCTGATATCGCATCTCGTTTTCCTGTGGAAGTCGTTACACTAAAAGCATCGCTTAAAAAGGAAATTTCCTGTCTACAAAGCATACGCGAATTTGCAGATTTGCTGTTGATGAAGTATCACACTGTATCTTCCAGCTACGTTAACGTTTCAACAGCACTATTAGTGTTTTTAACTTTGCCTGTCTCAGTTGCAACGGTAGAACGCTCCTTTTCTAAACTGAAACTAATAAAAAACTATCTGCGAAATAGTATGGCGCAAACTCGCCTTAGTGATTTGGCAATCATAGCAATAAATTCAGAAGAAGCAACTAAATTGGATACAAAAGACTTAGTTCGAGCCTTCGCTGAGGTAAAGGCCCGAAAGAAAGACTTATCAGTGTGAAATGCTGTCGGCCTGTCAGCCATGGCTCCAGGCTTTCACTGTAGAGGTAGGATAAATTTTTATTAATATCTTTTTCTGTTGTCTGCATGCTTCGCAACAATGACACGTAACGGAAAACATCTAGCATCCGACTAAATAAGGGTAATTTGTAAATAAACCATCAGCTAAAATTATACACTACCTTTTTACATTTACGTTTCGTTGGAGTGGCATAACCCGGACTTGAACTGGCAACCCACTTTGTCCCAAAATCACTGGTATAGCACTTTTATCACTATGGCCACTCATCCACTGGCTATGGAAGAGTGGCCGTAGTGATAAAGGAGCCATTCCAGTGATCTGGGGGACGAATTGGGTTGCCAGTTCGAATCCGAGTCACACAACTCTGACGAAACTTTTAAAGTAGATAAAAATGGCTTACTGTATTACTTTATTTTCTAGTGTATAATTTTCGCTGATAGCTTATTTCCAATTTATATGACTAAAAAGCAGATAGTTCTAGCCGAAAATTTTAACGAATTGAGGAAGGAGGGGGCCCAAACAAAATTTTTGCAGGGGGGCCCAAACATGTGTAGTTCCGCCACTGGACTTGACTAGAATAATGCTGAAAATATAACCCCGAAAGTAGGCGAGTGTGTAGTCTATATTATACACTATATTATTCTTACAATAATTTTGAAAGTTGGGATGTGGTTTCAATTTTATTTACGTTTCTAATGGTTGAATACAGCAGTAAGGTTTCACGTGGACTAAACAGTACAGGAACACTATGGTATGTGAAACCTTACAGGAAAGTTTATTTGCGTTACTTTGCTGTTTTGACTTCGGATCAGTTAAACCTTACCTTAAACATCAATCGACCTCGTTTTTGTTTTCTAATTCGTGATACTTTGACATACCAAGTTGGTTTTCTGTAGTGGCAAATGCACTGAACTTCGCTCGCTCATTCAGTGTAAGTCTTTCTTTTGGATGCTGGTTTGTCCGCGGCTCTCTAGCAGCGGCATTGTCCGTTATTTATAATACAGGACGGCAAGCCACATGGGCAACTGACATTTTAGCTTTAACACAGGATGGTGACGTGAAATCATTATATAAATCAATTCCTAATAAGGATAATGCTTCCTCTCACGTTTGGGTGAAATGTTGCCTCACCAGCATTGTTAGCATTTATTTAATCTTCAGTCTTTGCCTTGCGTCTGGCGTTTGCTAATTGGCATTGTTGCATAAAAGCAATGATTAAAACAATGTAAAACAATAAAACGGATTGTTCAGGGCCAATCGAACGACCAATCGAAATTTCTATTTGTATAAAGGGTATATCTCCGGAAGTATATCTTTTAAATGAGCTAAGAAATAGATTTCTACGACAAATGGCTTAGTCTGTAGAGACCATTGTATAAACGTGTCCCACAAAGATCCCCACCACCGCCACCACCATATAAGACAAAAATGTAACTCACGGTTCCAGCTTACGTTCAGATCTCCAATGTGACAAATCGGAAATTAATAGAAGTTGGTACACGTGTTAGCCAAGTCCTTCAAAGCTCATATACCAAATTTCAGTGGAAAATGTTGAAAGACGGCGGAGAAATTAAGTATCGAAATTTTGGCTTTAACATGGGAGACCGAGGTCAAACCTTTTACTAACTATTTTTTTCTGCACGAGACGAGACGAAACCTCCTTCTGTTTCGTAGTCTATGGTGGTCTCGTCTAGTCGCCCGAAACCTAACATTGCTTTAACCAGATGAGACAAGTCTCTCCCAGTCTGCAACGTATAACTCCTCGTTGTGGTTTTAGTTTCGAGTGCATCGCACCAATTCCTAGATGGTAAGCTACGCAAATGCTACGATACATTCTTGCATACCATAGTAGAATCAACACAAAAGGGGACTTCACAGGATATTAAGAAGGAAAATACAAATCGTTAGTGATGATGAAAGTGAACATTTCGCTCTGGGTGAAGGTGATAACAACGCAGGGGTGCATAAAATTCATACTGGACAAAATTTCCCACGAACATTTTCTTCAGATTTTTCGAATTTCCACAGCCTTTTACTGTGTAGGCAAGCAATATTTCAGTGAATTTCCACTGTTCTCCGGAATTTCCCACGAACCACGTTCGAACGTTCTGGCATATTCTGCACCCCTGTAACAACGTAGGCGTATCATTTTCAGAAAGTCTAGATGAACGGTTTGCTGACCAAATTAATGATAGTAATAATCGTAATTACAACTTTTTTACTCGTGCCAGGCTAAAATGGGTCAAGACCTCAGACTTTCAGGTTTCCCTCGTCTCGTCTCATTTACTACTGGTCTTGGTCACGTGTCATATTTTAACTTCAGCCTCGGCCTGCTCGAAACTAGACAATACTGTCCGAAACACTAGCATTTTCTTATAGTGCATTATCAATATGAAACCAGCGTTAAAAAAAGGTTCAAAGTTATGCTAACACAATTAATTAGGCCCAAGTTATTAATTTCAGCAAAGGAAACACAATAGTACAACAGCAAAGGTTGCACTCCAAAAATAGCTAAGATTCAGTAAACTTTTGTTAAAATTCATTGAGATGACACAACTCCGAACTCCAGATGATCAGCTTTTCCTGCTATGCGTACAAAACATCTTGATATGCAAGGCATCCTCCAATCCATTTCGTAATCTAGTGGTCCTAAGGAGAATAATGACATATGCACACTATTGTTACATCCAGGAGCTCACAGGGTGACATAAAGGCTTTATACTATAGGACTAGTAAAGTTATCCGGGGTCAAGTGAAATCCTGGATAATTTCCAA
>JAHWFP010114814.1:0-35067 GCA_023313725.1 Lithobius niger | reverse complement strand
CTGATTTACTGAGAAAAAAAATACTGCTACATGCACTACAGCATCTAAACTGTAGTATCATTATTTAATTCAGCAAAGTAAACAAAACTAATCATGCAGGCAAACAAGAGATTTTTTCATTTTGTCGTAGTTGGACAGCAAGCGCAGAACTTTCTGCATGGTTCTGAACTTTAGTTTTATTACAATAGCGAAATTAAATATACTAGCTGTACCCCCGACGTAACATACGCCGGGCTAGCTGGTTCCTGCATGGGCGAGTAAAATACTTTACCGGGCAGCATGAATGGAAAAGGGCCGCTGATGGGCTCCAGTCCCCGCTCCGACATTCCCCCATTGTGTAGTCTGGTTTCCCCTCCTATAGCCTGTCTGGCATCCCGTTCCCCATGCCTTGCCCTCCCCCTGCGTTCCCCCCCCCCCCATTGTGTGGTCTAATGCCCCCTTCTCTACTCCTCCCCCCTTGGAACCCCTGACGTTTGGTCTTCTTAGGGGGTCAGAATAGTGTCCCCTAGCGTTTTTAATTGTAGGGCGCCACTTATTGTCAGTGTGGCTGAATTGCCAGTTTCTGCGTGTTTCTACCAATCGCGAAAATACCGTAACAACGATCTTGCAGTTAATGATTGTCACTCTGCCAAATTTGAACCTATTCAAGTCGGCTCTAATAGCCAGCATTATTGAAGCAAGAAATATTTAGTTTGCTACTGATTGTTACAGGGCACATCTGTTCACATTGTCCGCCACTCGCTCTTTTTCTTTGCTTCCGTACCAAGAATCGTTGGACCTGCTCGCCCTCTTTTCATTATAGTGCATGATGAATTTGCTTGCCCAACCTAAGCGTAGTATATATATAGATTAGGAAGTAATATATTAGGAGGTTATATATTAGGAGAGGTCATAAATGCAACAAACTCTATGCTAGTAGTATTTTACTTTGCTGTTTAGAGTCTAAAGTGCATGAGATGCGTACACTACAGTTGGAACCAAAATATGCTAATTTTAACAAGATGATCTCGTCAAACCTGTATTTGCCCCGAAATGCAATACTGTACATAACGGATTTAAGTTATGCTCACAGTTCACAGACATCCAATGACAGGGGATAGCAGGGGAGTGCAAATATATAATTTGTTTGAAGCTCGCATTGAGAAAACCCAGGTAAGTTGCAAGCAGTGAGGCTTGAGGAACCAGCTGTTAAGCAGCTTTTACCCAGTTCAACAAATGTCTGGGCGCTGTTTACTGAATAAGCTCTTTGTTCACACATGTACGGTAAATAAGTTCACAGCACCTGCTAATTTCAAGACTCCTGTGGTGTGGTTTGGTGCCAGGTGAAATAGTTGTTGGCGAACTATCCTGAAGGCTTGAGGTTCTTCTAAAACCCATCACCGACTGCGAGGGAGGTTGGAGGGAAGAAGGGCGCTGAATACGAGATGATTGGCTAGAGCTTCCTCCACCACCCGGAGGAGGGCTGCCAATCATCTGATACATTGGTGACTGTTGTTGCTGTTGCTGCTGCTGTTGCTGCAGAAGGGTAAGGATGAGCTGAATGTCAGATGTGACCTTATTTTCCAGCTGGTATATTTGTCTAGCAAAATAAGAAAGAAAAACTTTAAAAATACGTAAACACATTATTTTCATGGTTGTGAGATAAGTGTTTGTCGCAGCAAGCCCTATACAAGAACACTCAGGTAATGAATAGTGTAATGTTCTATTCCAGTGACCATTTGACCAGAATAAACATTATTATCTAGGATGGCATAAGGGCAATCAATTGTATAAAACACTAATTATGTATAAAATAGGTAGGCTAAATAATAAGCAAACATCCAATTATACTGGGCCTTTAATCGACACTCCGGTGTACACAATATTGACCCCACAATATGGCCAATTAAATCAATGACAGATTGTTATGATTTGATTGTATTGATTACAATTATCGGCAATGAGTCGAACGAATGGCATTACAGATTAAGTCGAGCGGTAAACCTAATCATTATGATATTCTCCAAGTTAATTTAGGAATCTCGGGTTAATTTAGTAGCGTACGGATCGGTACTACTTAAGCATAAACAATCATAGCAATTGCTATTGAATCAGAATACTTAGCTCTATTATAGAAGCTTGAGTGCGGCCATCGGCCCACGGCTTAGCTAGGCGGCGAAGCCTCGTCACCAACTCGGCACGGCTATCGGCCTGGCGTACTTCTGAGTCGAAGCCTTCGGAATTTGACTAGCGTGAACTAGTTAACAACTGTTGAGCGGCTGATGATCGACTGATATCATGCGTTCCGAGGATCGGTTTAAATACTGTGGCGTTATCGGCCATGATCGATCCATTGCAGTATTGATTTATTATTGAAATGCTAAATATAGTAACATTTGGACAGCTTGGGCCCTTATCGCCAAATGGGACCTCTACGCATGGCAATCATTCCATTGTTGCTTTCGGGTTCATTAATTGTTCCCTGTATGCGGTGCTTTGAAGGTATATGCCGCCATCCCATGTGGGAGGGATTTATTGTTATTCCACGAAGTGATCGATCACGAGCGACGATCTTATCGTAATTAAATCTACTTCTAGAAGGCCATTTAGGTTCTACGAAACTGTCGTAAATAATGTCAGCTGGTAATGCCATCCTTTAAACTCTAACAATAGGTGTATTTACACTTGTTCAGTCTCAAATGATCTTGCCGCCTCTCGGTCACCTTTGAAGAAGGACTCCCAATTATAATTGCTATCTGGAGTCGTTTTGATCTGTCCGAATAAATACTCGGCTCATGCATTTTAATAAATGTATGATATTATGCAAATATGCATCCAATTAATTAATTGTATTGTTTCTGTTATGAATATTAACCCATAACCGCCTAGATACGAACGTACGCCTTCAACGTATAACAGCGAAAAACCAAGTCCCAGCGCGAGCTTTGTGAGGGGTCCCCGGGGACCCCGAGCAAAGCGGGCAGTCAAAGCCCAGTGGTCAGCGTCGTCGGCTCTAAACCAAGAGAATGCCGGTTCGAATCCGAGAACCAACCCAAGTACCATATAGACTCTAAAAAAAAGGGTCTGAAAGTTTTTTCAGGCGGTTATGGGTTACTGGTTGCAATCAAGTATTTTCTCAACCCTCAGCTAATTAAGCCATTAATTATTTCCTTACAGTAGGTAAAGGTCTGGCAAATCACTAATAATGTCAAATTATTAATGAGCAGAGCTCTATGCAAAAGACAGTGCTTATCTAAAAGGCTGCCATAATGAATTGTTTAATAGCCATAATTAGAAACTGGGCCTCAATTGTGACATTTTCGTGTTCGTATGATAGTTACTAAAAAAAGAATTCCGTAGTGCAGGTTATTAGGAGAGGTAATGTATTGCACATGACTAATTTTTTTCACGTGCAACGTAAGTATATGGAATAATCAAGTGCCATATATTAGTAACCAATACATAAGTAATTTTTATTTTTATTGAGAATTAGGAGTTTGCAATGATGTTAACAAGGTAGTATTCTTACGGAGACAATGGACAGCCGGAGTCGCTATATTAGTGACTCTGGCTATATTTGTATTATTAGTGATATTTTATATTAGTTGAAATCAACATTTTTCAACTAACCAAAATTAAATACCGTAATATGTAATATTGTAAGGAAGTACAAATACATGGAAGAAAGTTACAAATCATAATAGAGGTTTACCTAGTTTTTTTTTTTATATTTGCTGAAGTTCAACCAATTTAATTTTGAAAGCACTGAACACAATTTTGTCCATCCAATCTAAGGGCCTTGCAAACTTAGATTAAAATTATAGGATAGACAATAATAAGCTTGACTTCAGAATTTTTCAGTGTGTTACACTTGATCCGGTCGATGAAGTCACCCCCTCTCAAAATCAAAATGTTGCTTCATAGAATGCACCCGATAGATGAGGAACTATTTAATTCTGTTTGTTAGGTTAAAAAATCTTAGCTTCACCTATGCTATTTTCAAAACACCTCATTTACAAGACATGGTGCTACATGACGGTGCCACATCAAGGACATCAGTTTTGCATTAAAGAAACATCCTCTTTAATAGAAAACTGTAAAATAAAAATAAATCACCATCCAAGCAAAGGTAGTGGGGAGGTCGGCCCCTACTTTGGTGTGAAACACCATCTAGTTAGTTTTCCCTTCCGTGCAGTGAATATGTGAAACAAGCTGCACCAGCACATAGCCCATGCAACTTTTGTCCTTTAATTTAAACAAAGACAAGACACCATACTTCCGTCCATAATCGTGCCCTACAGTTACAGAAACTTCATGGGTAACCTGGTGCCAAATGAAGTCTTTGCTCCCTTCCAGGATAACTTCAATTAAAAAAACTTAAAATTCAAAGAAAAATTCAAATGAAGTGTTGTAAGAAAGCTCATTTGACTTTATTGTAGACAGACTACATTATTGTAAGGTTTTTATGAAACCTGACATCCAAACGCTATTAAAATACGCCTAACAACCTACAAGCTAGAATGCTCACAATCCCCCATTATTTTTCTAAATGTATGGCATCCATCTGTGGTCAGACCTTTCCCAGTACTGCCTGAGCAGTCTTAGAGTATGTTACAACAATGGCTCATGCTCGTCATCCTAACCTGCAGTAGTACCAGTGGGGCATGTTCCCCCTAGTTGCAGTCCTTGGGGAAGTGCAGATGCTACATACCTACACCTTCCTGCGGTGGGCGTACACATTCAATAACTTCTGCAGCATTGTTGACAGCGTGTTACCCCTCGACACTGGAGATACTGTCTGAATGCCAGACTTTCTGTCTTTGAAAGCCACGACATGAACTGGCCAGTATCCAGATACCTTCTTCAGGTGTGTACTACTGTACCCCACTCTTCTTTTGACCTGATCTTTTCACATATTCGGCAGAATACATCCAGATCATCCAAATAAAATAAATAATTTATAAATACAAGATATCCTAACTGATCCACTCGACTACTGAGGTGAAACTCTATCAATGCTAGAGGTGAAATTCTTGCACCGTCGCAAGATGAACTACTGGGAAAGCATTTGTCAAGAATGTTTTCATTAATCAAGAACAAAAGTTAGAGGTTCGAAGGCGATCAGATTGTTGCTTTGATTAGTTGCATTGATCCAACGACGCTTTTTGATATCTTTATATAGTCTACGAATCTAACGGGTCACCATATTCGTCAACTCCTTGTGGCTTGAACTTGAAATGGGAATGGCGATGCTTGAAGTAGAGTTTAACTGGCTTCAATTAATTTGTGTCACAAAGACCAAGACTAAAATTATTATTTTGTTGAAAGTTAAATCGTGTGCTCCTGCAGATGCTCTTGAGGTTTTTCATTACTATCTGGAGTGAATTTTATGCATTTAGAGTTTATCCATTGCATCTGTATAGATCGAGATTATCCAAATTAAATAAATCATAAAATATAAAATATAAAAAAAAAACTGTTCATTATGTATAGTTGCCCCTCCCTCTTCCTAAGATTCATTGCACACCATGTGCACTCTTCCACTCAACGAGTACAGTTTGAAGAGCTTAGGAGAATTCATTGTACCCACCAACAAGTAAGAAATTATTTATCTTTACCGTAACTGAAACACTGGTAGTTGCTCGCATTGAATGGTTTAAGTGTTAACTCACAGAATGAGCCGTTTACCTGTAAAGTTTCATTGAAGCTCAGTAAGTTATCATTACAATAAGAAACTGACCTCTTCAGGTATCACTTACAAAATGTGACCAAGCAGGAAACGAAGCTGAGAGCTATAGTTACCAGAAACATTGTTAACACAAGAACGTAAGTTGGCTCTAGCACCCCTAGCAATTTGCTTTTAACACAACTTGTGTTCTGTGATTGCGAACTGTGATAATGTTCTGCCTTGGCTTTAATAATCATACCTGCCTAACTGGTCCATTCTACTATTGAGGCAATGCATCGGATCCAACGAAGCTTTTTGATGTCTTTGTACAGTCTGCGAATATGACGTGTCACCAGACTCACCAACTCCTTGTAGCATTTGGCTCGAACTTGATATGGGAATAGTGACGCTCGAAGTAGAGTTTATCCCTTGCATCTGATGCGGAGAATCGACGTACGGAGGGCTCCTGAGTTCACCTCCAGAAACTGAAAATGGAACAAAATTCTTTTTAAAACAACTTAAAATTGATTTTCTTTTTCATCAGGAAGGCAGGCTACTTACCTAAAAGATTAAAATGACTATTACAGGGAAATACAAACAGTACGGCATGGTTGTTCTAGACTACAAGCACCTGATACGTAAAAGCCTCCATTGATGAATGAAAACAGGGCTTACATTTCACTGTTTTGCTTTTCAATGCACACAAGAACAAATTGCGGTATTTTTTTTATAAATCTCTTTGTACATGATGCTTCCTTAATTTTACTATATCTTGCACCACTGCGCCAATTGGCATTGCAATTCTGCTCCTAAAACGTGACTACGATGAAATTCAAGCAGATTTAAAGTTTATTCTTACTAGTGCCTAGTAACTTAAGCAACAGGTTCCTTGTGTTCTTGTTACACAATTAAGAGAAACTGTAAAACCATGACCAACAAATTGACGAAACACACTTATTGTCTTGGCAGATTTCAGTTAGCATGATGGAACTTCCCAAAATATGCATTGTGTGTGTTAATTCTTCACGTAACAACCATCATACTTTGGATGAGATGCTGTACCATTCTTAAGTAGAAGCTGAACTTACAATCTCTGAATAACAACGTAAGATATACAATGACGAATGCACGACGGTGGTAAAAAATATTAAGCTTTTAGCCGACACCTAGTCAAATCCTCACTAGTTTTCTGTTCTGTCGAGGGAACGTAATTAGAAAGTTTCTACTGCTGAAAATAACAATAGGATGAGCCAAGGTCAAGAACAGAATTGAAAATCCCTTGGGCATCACTACCTGTGCATACTCTGCAACAGAATGAAGGAGAGAGAGAAGAAGGTAGAGGAATGAATTGCAATGAAGCAGTCAGGTTTAATTCGTTCAAGGTTATGTCTCACAAGATAATAGTAATACCGTACAAAAATGGCCTCACAATCGCTTGAGATTTGGCTGTGGTGAACGGGATCATTAGTGTTTGGTAAGGTAAATGACCGTAACAGAAAGACATACAGCTATTTGATTTTGTGGAAGTTGAGTTGATGATAGGGTTTCCAACCCGGGTACCCGGACGATTTACAGGCCCGAAAACCCTGGGTTTGTCAGAGCCCAAAAACCAAGTTTTTCGATTTTTTTTCAATTTTATTTCCATTTCAGTTCTCATTTCTATTTTTTGCATATTTTTGCATATTTCTATTTTTGCATATTCGCTCAATAATAATAATTGAGCGAATATTTATTCGCTCTATAATAATTATGGAGCTTTTGAGTTAAAGAAAATTAACCATCAGCCAGTTAATGGGACTCAGGCAAGCAAGAAATCCTCCCATTCCCCAACTGATGTAGCAACTAGCATCGTTGCTTCTTTCCTTCCTGTTCAGGCTGCATCAACTCAGTTGGTGGGTACACTACACAAACGTGAACCTTTAGTAAATGATGAAATTGACGCAAGTTAATTTTAAACGAAAGGATTTGTTTTAAGAAATCTTAAAATTTTCAAAGTGTAGAAAGACTTAATAAATGTTACTAGTTTACTTCAAAATTTTTAGGGTAATATTGGCAATTTTACGAGGTTAGGCTTACGAACTCAGGTTGCAGTTCAATTTTGTGTAAACCCGGGGTTTGCACTTAGGGCCAGTGCAACGACGTTTCCACAGCTTCCTCCTACTCCTTAAGCTAGGGCCTTAGTGGGCCTCTTTACCTTGATGCTATGGCTCCATGCTATCTATCCTGTATACTCTGTATCTTTATTGATGTATTCCAGTAATGCTATGTACTTTGATGTATGGTCCAGTCCCTGGAGATCAGTGGTCTGGATGGCTCTGGCCTTGCCTGCCCCTAGGGGTAGCTGCTAGCAGAGATGGATCATGGGATACCAGGATATAGTACAGGAAGTACCTTGCACCACCAGTGGCAGGTACTGGCTGCAGCTCTAGGTACTTAAGGCCTTGCAGCCCCTTGCAGCCTCACTCTGGGAGCTAGTCCCTAACCAGCTAAGAACTCTTCCTGAAGTGTACCAACTGGATTACTGCTAGGTGTCATAACAGGTGAACTGAAAACATTAGTTGATGAAGTTAATGGTGGCTTAGGTGCAAAACTTGAAGCAGGCCTACTTGCAGAATTTGTACCTCCCCATAAAAAATTAACTACTGAATCCAGTTTAGCACTCAAATCCAAGATGGTAGTGTCAGTACAATTATTAGCTGAAAAAGGCTGGTTAAAATAATTTGGCACATGAGTAGGCATTTGAGTTGTCACTTGGCTTGGTCCAGGCAAGGGTACAGAAGAATTTGGCATTGAAGATACAGTTACTGAAGGCTTGCCAAGCATTTGGAATACTGGGTCATTTGGTGAAATAGAACATGTCTGAACTTGTCCAGAGGGGTCAGTCCAAGTTAGGGTTACCGGGATTAGTTGCTGCTGGTGCAAATTAGCAGTAGTTGATACTGAAGCTACACAAGCAGGAGGGAAAGGAGGTGGAAAAGGCAAATTCACATTTGAAGCCACGCCTGGCACAAATGGAACACCTCCTGTAACACTAGTATTACTTGCAACTGGTGAAAATAATTGTCCAACATTTGGTAAAGTCAATGTAGGGCTTGACACACTAACATTTAGGCTTCCTGATGTAGAACCTAGACTCAAATTAGGTGTCACTTGAACATTAGGGCTAGCTGGAGGAAACTGAGCTGCTAATCTTGATGGGGTAACCCCCTAATGGTGATTGCACAACTTGTGGAATAATAGGGGCAGTCATTTTAGCTGCTTGTTCCCTTCTAAACCTTTTCCCTATTTTATTAGGGTCCCAACTTAAACTCCAAGATTTAGGGTCTAAATCTGGCTTAGATCTAGTGGACCTTGGCATAAAATCACACAATACTGAAAGTCTTAGGCCTATAGTCTATGGAAAGTCACTTCAAGGCTAAAAGTCAGTAGCCTACACAAATCAAAAGTAATCAGGATAAAGTCTCAGCAAAGGTAAAAGTCAAAAGGCACTAGCCTACATAGGCCCACACAAAATCTTCCAATAAAATAAAAAGCACTGACTGATCCAAACTAAACTCCACCACAATATAAAAAGTTATTGCTATCTCAACACAGTTCACAATACTCACAACTACTGAGGTTGTCTCTTGGTTACTCACTGAAGGCTGGGTCTCAGGTGGAAATGGAACACCCAAGATGGCTGCCGGCATTCCAAAAAGGCTTCTTGGTGAAAATGGGTCCTTTCCTAGGTGAAAAATGGACGGCCGATGCACCACTTGTGCAACCCCACTATGCCCGGTACAAGGAAGAACGCCAGAAGGATGGTAAATTCAGGGTTTATTCCAGGGCCACGCGGTCTGTCCTCAGGAGATGTTGTCCAATGGTTCAAGGATGCTCTGATCAGGGCTACTAGCAGAGTGGCACACTTCAGGAAGAGTTCTTAGCTGGTTAGGGACTAGCTCCCAGAGTGAGGCTGCAAGGGGCTGCAAGGCCTTAAGTACCTAGAGGTGCAGGCAGTACCTGCCACTGGTGGTGCAAAACAAGTATCCCATGATCCATTTCTGCTAGCAGCTCCCCCTAGGGGCAGGCAAGGCCAGAGCCATCCAGACCACTGATCTCCAGGGACTGGACCATACATCAAAGTACATAGCATTACTGGAATACATCAATAAAGATACAGAGTATACAGGATAGATAGCATGGAGCCATAGCATCAAGGTAAAGAGGCCCACTAAGGCCCTAGCTTAAGGAGTAGGAGGAAGCTGTGGAAACCGTCGTTGCACCAGGTTTGTAAACCTTAGTTGATGATTTCTTACCATTTTCTGTGTTAAAGAAATACCAAATTGCAGTTCATTTTCTGTAATGCTGAGCTTTTAAATTCCACACAAAAATTACCTCGTTGAGATCATATTCTCTTTCTCTAAGTTTCCCTCACTCTATCTGACCACAAATGTTTACTGCCCTCCCACCCATCTGATTGCTCTACTGCTTTTCTAGCTACCTAGGCAAAATAAACAGAGCATGGGGAAAAATTCAGTAAGTACCCAGGAATTCAGGGCCGTAGGAAGCGGTACGGCTGGTGCAGCATTTGCCGTGCCACTTTTCGGCACAGTTTTAAAATACCACACATCCAAACACACGCAATGCGGCTGCATCGTCAACCCTTTGAAGCCACTCTGTAGTACGCGTATGGCTTTCCTGCTGAGCTTTGATGAGCAGCTTTTGTCCAGCTAGCATAAACTGAGATCAACTTCTATTTTCCTCGACACCTACGAATGACAATAAGCTTGATCTAGAGAAGGAGGTTTAAGGGGAGAGAAGTAAGAGAATCGCTTCAAACATGGCGCTATCCAAAGAAAGCTTCAGCAAATGGTCAACACCAAACGTTGGAGAAAGTCCAACAGGGCAGCAATATTGTGTAACAGTGGCGGATCTATGGGGGGGAGGGGGGTGCCCAGGGGCAAATTACTTATTATATGTTACGTACACAAGGGTAAGGTTGTAAAATGACGTCACGTAAATAAAAAATAAATCACAAGATAAAGGGTAAAAGAAGCAAACAGTCTTCATTAAAGACTGGCCTTGTTAAAATGCGAAATATACTAATCTGAGAAAGAAACGACATCCAACTGTTCTAACTGAAACTCAAACACAGGACTAATTCCCACTGACCACACGTAATTTGGATACACAAATATATATAAAAACCCCTTATATGAACACAAAACTTTTTCTCCTTCCTATTAAATCTTACACTTAATAGCACACAGTACCCTCATGGTTGAAATTGGGGTCACCAACTAACTAGTCACTGTCGGTCACGAAAATGCACAACAGTTGGTGGGGCTAACTACAAAAAGCGAAAAATTTGTTAAAAAATGTTCTCCGCTCCCCCCATCATAAATTCCTTGACCCGCCCCTGTTGTGATCCATATTTTAACTAAAATAAGAAATCCCTAAAAATTTGTTCAAAACATGGTCCCCAGAAGCCAGATAAGACACTGCTGTACCAGAAATTGTTTCAGCTTCCGGGGTCTACTAGGGGAGCTTTACAGCACTCCCCCAGACCCCTAAGCTGATTTGGTTTTGCCGTACCACTTTTAATTTGCTTCCTACGCGCCTGCAGGAATTAAAAACACACTCTGTCAAAAAAAATATTTCAATACAATTTATATTTGCGTTAGATCGGGCAGCATGTTAAGAACATTCCTGTATGTTTTAAATACTTAGTGTTGGGAACTGTACCAAACAATTACTAAATATTAACTGGCTACACTTAAGTAAAACCGTCCAGTAAGTGTCATTACCAAATACCTGCTGCTGTATTAGTTACATATTTGTACAAATTTTATCAACATTTATAATATGGGATGCAAGTTTATTAACATTAGTAGAGACCTGTCAATTACAGCTCGGTGTTTTGTGACACACAAACAAAATGCAAAATTGTGAACTAAACCTTTTTGTAAGCAAAAAATTACATCCATAAGAAAGCCACTGTATGAAAAAGCAGACACAAGTTTGTGTGCAAACTTCGTTTTCGTCTTGCATAAATCCAGATCTCCTGAAGGTATACTAAACCTACGGCAGGTTGCTGAATTATGAAAAAAATTCTAAGTTATTCTACACTTTCAAAATTTTCTATACATTCAGAACGACATCTATTAGCAGAAGAGTGCATCACGACCTGGTGCATAATCCACTGTATTACATGTACAAGCTGTGCAATACACAATGCCACATCTACACGTCGGCCTACAACAGCAACAGAACAGTGGGTCAAGCTTACCAGTGCTCTTTGAATGAGCTCGAGTGAGAAGTGCTCGTTCATCTGACACACTGGTTTTTTGATCAGGTACAGCGCACCTGAGATCTGTAAAGCTGCGTTTGAGCTGATTAAAGATGCCTGTGAAATGTCAAAAAGCAACACAAAGTGAATGGAATAGAGGTTTGCAGCTAATTTTAGATTCGGCTTCTACTCCTTGAAGCTATACAAGGCTACGGTGATGTCGTATAACTTACGTACAAGTAATATTGCAATGAAGTAATGTGAAAAATCAAAACTGTGCAAAAGAAATGCAAGCAAAAGTGACTAACTACTACACAACGTAGCCTTACGCTTTTAAGCACCATGACTTTCTACTCCAGAGTCAAACATAATGTACTAAACAGGTTCCAGAAGAGAATTAATGATTTTAGCCTGTGTCTGCAACAATGTATGTTGCCCATAAAAGCAAGAGTATGAAGCGTTTATTGAAAAATTCAGTGATGTGTAAACCATAGTTTTCCAAAGATGATTCTATGTGGGCTGAAAGAATAGCATTGATAAACTAATACTTTTAACCTTGTCTAAGTTTGCTCTACGCTTATTAATAATTTAGCCATACACTTGCAATATTTGTGAATGTTAAAAAAACAGCAAAAATACGGAACAAGCGTTTCTTACCTGCAATGGACGAAAGACCTGTTGATCTTTTCTTTTCTGAATCCCTGAAGTCAAAATTAGCAGGAGTAACATCACGTCCTGCTTTTTCTGGAGAAAACTCTAAAATACCAGTTCCGCTGGGACGGTGGTCATCATCTGTGTAGCTCGAACTGTCAGTAGACAGTTCTTTACGCTTTTTGCGATGTCTTCGTACAGGGAGTTTATAAGCGTGCTGCCGCACATCAGAATCTAAATAATAAACAAAACATAATTTTAGCATACCAGGGATAAGGCTACAAGAGGTGGACATTGTTTTCCGAAGGGTTTTTCCTGAAAAATTGTTTGAGAGCTCTTTAATTAGTGTTGAACACTAAACAGATGCTCCTGAGAAATATCTACCTGAGAAATCGTTTCCTTTTTTCATGCAGATGACAGTGTATCGTCATATTCTAATTGATCAGTAGATTTGGACAATCATTCAATTATAAAAATCATCTGTTGCAGTTTTCATTGGAAAGACATTAAGGAGGCTCGTACTGATTTAAGGCATTACGAAGACACATAATAAAGTGTAAAGCGTTCAAATTGTAAAGTGTTCAAAGCGTGTTACGACTTGGAATTCAATTTCATGGGGTTTAGGTTGTGAAGTTTTGAAGCACTTATACAGTGGTAAGAATGTTTACAGTATAGATTGTGAAAGTACAAATTGTTGCAGTTTTTTTAATGGTTTGCTAGATTTAAGGTCCATGTGAATTATTAACAAGCTCTTGGCTTATTACGTTCAAACATTAAAAAAAAAAACTTATGGATAAGCATGTGCAGCGGCATTAATTCCGATTTGTATGGTTGTTAAGGTTTTAGCTTCTGGCCGATGGTTCTGTCTGATGCCCCAATGGTGGTGCATACCACAACATGTCCCACTAGACTACCGGCTCGCCACGGCTCAGTTACATTCTCCTGGGTTTCTACAAACTAGTATTCACTCAGTCAATTTCCATTTGTGTACACAGCGAGCGTAAAGCAACCATATTCCATTTCCAATGTCGGACCCTCAAGAGCGGATCCAGAACGAATTCTTGGAGGTGGGGCTGCAGGATGATTTTCCTAATTTTTCGTTCAATTTTGTCGTAATTTAGCTGGTTTTGTGAAACAATTTCGGCTGATTTTCTGAGTTTATTAGCCTTGGAGAGGGCTGCAGTCCCCTCAACCCCTCCTTTGGATCTGCTCTTGTGAACCTTGCAAATGCAACATCATCTGTATTTTGGTAATTCTTATTTGAAACTGTCTGTCAACCCGATCGCAAACATGGCACACAGCGCGGTTACATGACAAGCCAAAATTCGCTGCACCATGCAACCCGTCTCCATGGACTCCGTTTTCATTTGTAGTTATTCCACAAATCCGCAAGTATTTTCAAATCTCGTACACAACTTACTCACCAACACAGGGTGAGTTTCCACAAACGAAGCTATCTTGTAGAACAGAACAGCGTAACACAATCCCACTTTCAGCAACCGCCGTCATCTTTGTTTGCTTGTTCCTAGCCTCGCAAGCAGGCCTCCACCAATGCGAGCCTGGACAACCACAAACTCCTTCGCCCACACGACACTGTTCACAAGGACGAAGTCTTCAGTAGAGAGAAAAACTCGCTAAAATTGAAAAATGAGGAGCATTTTGTCTTACGACCTCCCACGCCAGCAGCAAGAAAAAGAGTGGTGAGACGTGACGGGAGGACCAGAACAGAGGAACAAGGAGCGGAGTGATACAATTTTTGCATATATTACCATAACAAGTAGGTAATATGATGGAGAATATTAAAAATGGCGGAAGGTTAGGGATCAGATCCCATTCTGTAACACAGACGAGTAGTGACCAACGAAGGAGCACTGTAATACGACGGTCACGGGTCGTCATGAAGCGGAACACAATACCTACTCATTGAGAAGGCCGTACTCCACAGGTTTGGGAATTGGTTATAGAAACTAACAGGTCCATGTCTTGACCTAGTCACATTTGTAATTGTCCTGCGAGCCAATTTGCGCCTGAATGGGAAATTAGTTATGATAACAATAAAAACAATATCCTACTGACACATCCCCTAATGCATCCGGAACCAATGTAGCGAGGTAGGAATGTAACGGTCGTACCGAAAAAAGGACAAACACCATTCGCAGATGGTTTCTTGGATGCAGCTGGGAAGTCGCGGGCACGGTATACACAGCGTACATGTCTCAGATTTACGGTATTGCCCTATGGTTGAACTGTTTCACTCGCTGTTTAAATCATTCGCAGACAAAGACCCTTCGCTTTCTTGAGCAGACTGTATACCTCTCACAACCTAATTGTTAGGGCAGTTGTTGACTCAGGCCTCCCGTCAATTCAAGAAACTCTCTCCCTGTTGTAGGGTCTTCTCGAATGGAAGACTTAGATGTTTCGATTTTCTTTCAAATGTAATGTAGTGTCTTTTGGTAGGTTTATAATATAGACCCAGGTGGTCTGAAATAAAGATTATTCTTATCATTATTAATATTATTATTATTGTGTAGCGTAAGGCAACGTAATGAAGTGACCAGATTTGATAATATCCAAAGACAATAATACTCCTGGTACTCATTGTAGCAACAATCTGTAACCAGCAAATTTGACTCAAACTTCAAATAAGTACACAACCTTCAAACGATGTTGCTAATTTTCGAAAGGCAATCAATCACAGGTGTTTTGTGCTTGTAAAATCTTACTTTTTTCTGAAAATCACTTTCCCCTAGAAGCATACGTTGACCCGAAATATAGCGCAAACTATCTGTTTTCGCTGAAAATAAAGGCAAGGGAATCTGGCTGGAGCCCGAACACATGGTCATCGGACCCAGAAAACACTGGGACAGACTGACGCCGGGTTCTACTTTCAGAACGTGAATGGAAATTAATGATAAATCGACTAGGAAAACTCTTTATGCAGGATAAATGAGAGTCCTACCCCATAAATATCTGCCAAATTCATTGTCACACAGAAGGACCATGGGGGGGGGGGGGAGGGGTCGTCGGGTGGGCGGTAGTTGGCTTCCAAAAGTTCGTAGTAACGGTGGGTTTTCGGGGTTCCCCCCCTAATCCCACCCCCTCAAAAAACCCCCCCCCCCCCCCCCCATATTCCTCTACACATTTTCGGGAAGGCCCTTGCCTGGTGCCATAGGCGTCGTGTATTATGCCATCCAGTCAACAACTCGGTAATGATGATGTGGTGACGCCAAGACCCGTAGAAAGGAATAGTGGGTCCCAGGACAAAATTCTCTACAGCCAGGGACCACCTCCTTGGAAAATCTGATTACCTTTTTTGTCTAATGTTTACTTTCCATTTTTTGCCTGCATAGTCATTATTTTCACTTCAAAGTAGCACCACATGCGATCATTTAAACTGTGCCCGGGCAGGAGGATGGGGTCAAATGAACTGGGACATGCAGTCAACATCGACCACTTTAGATGCTAATTTACGGTCAATAGAACTACAATAGGAATCCGACAGAACCGAATGTTGCATTTGGGACTGTTTCTGGCTGGACTTACGTTACGTTTTCTGTATATTTGCCATTTCAGATTTGTTGTTGAAGGTTGAGACGCATGTGTTAAGATGAAAATTATAATACCGTCATCTTCAGCAAGTGTGTGTTTGTCACCAGTTTTTAAATGACAGCACGCTTCATTTAACCCAGTTAAAACATTTCGAAAGGTTTTAGATAGGACTAGACAAAGCAAAAGTGCATGATCACAGTTTAATTTTGGGACAGGTGGCTGGCTATGCCTGCTGGGATGTGAGCAGGGATGCCACCTGATGGGGAGCTATGGAAGCTTAAAGCATAAAGTTTGGCCATAGAGCATTAAATAAACGATTTAAGCCAACAATTAAAGGGAAGTATTTTTGAATGGAAGAGAAAACCTGAAATTCATGTAATTTGTGGTTAAGCATTGAGCACCCTACATCTCATCCGGCAGAAAAACAGTATGGGGTGAGCTTTGTCATATAGGTTTCATCACCTACGGCTTTGCCTTTTATCTCACAGACTGATTGTCATAGAGCCACTCTGATTACAAGGCAGCAGCACATGGCGATAATTACAATAGGACATCGAAATTTAAAATTGGCAGTTAACTGCCATTATTTCCTTCCAGGAGCCCTGATTCCATTTCTGGAGAAGGGATAAACACTTTATTTGGATTGAAACAATTTGTTTGCTTCTTGACTTTAAAGCAGAAATTGTTTGGATTCTGCACTTTGCATTTTTTGTCCAGGCAATAGTTATTCTTCCACACACTTATATAAATTCAAAGCCAGGGTCAAATTAGCAGTTAGGCACAGTAGGCAGTTTTGCAGGGATGAAACTTCAGCTTGGGCACAGCATTGGAAGTATTACAGATTATCACGTCTTTTGTATTTCACATTTCTATATGCACATCTTTTGAGAATGTCACACTGGGACAATTGGTTGAGAGCATTACCGTAATTATAGTTTTATTTATTTTAAGTACCGTATTTACTTCCTTTGTTGTAGCAACTTCAATCAGTACACCAGTTTTCATACTCGTAAAGAGTAAAAAAATAACCAGGAAAGATAAAGGGAGAAGACAAAGGGGTCAATAGCGGAGGCAGGGTAAGGGAAAGCAAGACTTTTCAACAGGCGGTATTTTGGTGGTGGGCCTACTGGTGGTAACGGGCTGAATCCTGCCCTTTTCAAAGCACATTATCATTTATTTACACCTTCTGAGAAGTCAGTCTGACCAATTACTTGGCAATACCCAAATGTTACTTTTTTGGGTCTTTAATGCGGAAAGAAAAACTTAAATGATGACAAAATCGCCTTACTTATTAACAACATAATAACTAACTAAAAACAGCTGTTATAAAAATGGTTGCATGCAGCTATAGCTAAAAATAGTTTGAAACATGCTATCAAACAAATGATAAGAGAAATTTAAAAAAATTTGCTTGCCATGAAATAACTAACCTTTTCTAGTGACATCTACTGATGTTAAGCAAAAGAGATAAACAGAAAATTCATGTTTTAAAAATTCGAACAAATAACACCGACCAGTTACTGCAAATCAGTAAATAATATTTAGAATTTTTAACAAAAGAGCCTTTTAATGACCATAACAATCTGCATTGTTAAAAGTGACAGCCATATCATGCAGCTATTACATGCATTCTTTTACAATGCTAGTGCTAGAAAACGTTTTCTACTCTACACAAAGCACGTAGATTCACATGCAACTTGTTAAGTTTTCACCTTCATTGTCCGTTGACCGTGTTCTACGGTGTATGCGTCGCCGCGCAATTTTAGGGCATACTCCTTCCTGATCCTCCTGCAGATCAAAATCGGCATATGTTAAAACTATTAGAAGTGTCCATTCAGAATCCAGAAAGATTAGAAAAACACACAAAGAAATTTAAAATAATTATAAATTATGTGTATTTTTACTAGACCGCAGGAAAAAAAATTGTGTGGTAATGCTACAAAACATTGATGGAAATCACACACGTTGTACTAGATATGCAAAATAAAACGATAGCACTATTGCCGTATTTCTGAGAGGGAAAGAGAGAAAATAAAACACTCACATCTCTGAGATTAAAGGTGAGCTCCAAATTGTTTGTAAATAACTGTGCAAATTCCGGATACAAGTCCAACACTTCCAGCAGGTCGTCTCGCATTATCTTATGAAGATCGCAGTAAGTCAAGGCACGCACGTTGCACGACGACTTTCCAATGGTAGGGTATATACAGGGATTCTCACCAAACACATCGTCTTTGCCTGTTTTAATAACAAATGTTGGCTTTTATGTCCTGCAGAAATGATCATCATCGTACAAGTACTCAACACATATTTTAAATAACCACACACAAATGAATGTAACAATATAAAAATAGGTGGGTAATAAGACAACAGCAAAAATATACACAAAAAACAACTTATGACAGTAAGCCACCTTTATCCACTTATCCAGTGATGTGATTCAATCAAACTGGTAAACCAATTCTTCTCCAAGTATAAGGAAGATAGAAATTTGTACATTGGAGACACCCCTCCCCCCCTTGCTTGGGAGGGTATATTCTTGTGTTTATTAGTGAATGGTAAAAATGGATTTCTCTATTTGGATAAACAGTTTACTTACTTAAAATATTCTTTTACCTGTGGCTTGCCATCTTCCTTGCAAGCCATAACTCGCCAAGAAACATAGTTTCTGTAATCAACAATCTTTTCCCTAGCACTCTAGGGTTTGTTTGCGTTTGCTTCAAATAAAAATTACAATTTATCGTAAGCGAAGGTTATTGATAAATATCCTTGTAATTGCATAACTTGAAAATTAAGCATGGATACCATGACTAAATATTATTTTCTAAGAGGTAGAATCTGGCCTTGTTAAATACAAATTGCAAGACGTAACCGATTTTTATGAAAGCTTAAACATCTGTAACTCGTAGCTCGATCTTGTTTAACGTTGAAGCCTCTGCAGAAAAACGTACCTAATTTTAAGCTTTTGAAATTATTTATTTTATTTGTGATAAAAAGATTGGTCTTATGCCGATGTTGAGTTTATGAGCGAAATCTTCTTGTAAAATATTTTCTTGCAGTTGAGCAAGTAATTTAGGTAAGTAATTGTACAGTTAAACCTTGGGAAAGCAGTTTAAATAGTTTGTTTTGGCATCAATGCATTTTTACATAAATTATTTAATGTTGTTTTAAATTTTAAATTAGTTTAGGCGTAGGGAACATTAATTAATTCCCTGTTTAGGGGGGGATTGAGGCTTAATGGCGCGTCGACAACTTGGTCATTAATGCCAACCTCAGTCACAGTGCAGTGGTCCGGGTTGCCACTGCACCACACATTCAACCTAAACAAGCTTTAAGCCTAATCAAAACAGCTGACGTGACGTTTACATGTCTTATAGAACATTGGCTTATAAACGTCTTGGCTCCTCACCGAAGCTGTAGCACGGACAGACATGGAAGCTACTACACGACAGTATGTTGTGATTGGCAAGTCGAGTGGCAGCCATCTTGTTGCTACATGATACCTCTCTTGTTGCTCCATGATACCTCACTTTGATAGGTAAGCAGGCTAACAAAGTAGCATTGCTGAGACCTGTGGCCAATCAAATGGCTTGAAAGTAATGGGTTGTTCTTTTATGCGTCCGTATTCATGTCTCTAGAATCCATGATTTTTTTATACATAAAACTGTAGAATTTTATTTGATGTCTTAGAATGTAGTTTACTAAACTTAACTGCTAATGTTTCAACGCTTAGTTCTACGGATGTCATTTCTACATTTCCTAGCAGTTCAGAGAAGCACGCAAAAAACCCTAACTTGAGGACCTACAGCTCTTTAAAACTCAGCTAAAAGCTCTAAGCTATACTTTCAAGTTTCTACCAACTTGGTAATGAAACTTATTCCACCCTTGTGTAAATATTGAAAGATGCCAAGTTTAAATCATTTAAACTTTTCTGACGGTTTTTACTCATAGTTTAAAGGGTCAATCTTCTATTTGTTTTGAACCTATAAATATTGAAACGTTGAGACTAAGTTTACATTTCATTTACTATATAAAAAACACAAAATACAACAATACATCTTCAAGCTTGGTTATCAGTTAGTCATATCTAGTTTAGTTTTTCAAGTTGGCTAGCTATTCCTGGTAGGCATGCCCTTATTTACATTTCATTTAATATATCAATAAAGTCAAATAAGCCAATTATTTAAATCTAAAATACAAAAAGTAAATCTTAAAAAAAAACGTATTTATATCTTTAAGCATGGCTGTTATAAGTTAGTCATGCCTGGACTTTTTGTTGGTTAGGTACTCCTGGAATGATGTCTGCATTTAAATTTCATTCTATATACAAATTCTTCCAAGTAAATTTAATCCTACCATCTACCAAATGAAGTAAATGTTTAAATCTTTTAGAAATAAAAATGCAAAGGTGAAAAATTATGTCCGTGCGTTAAACCTAACTGACAACGACACGTGCCATTCCCGGGAAACCATGCATCTGTTTAGGCTTAATCTGTGCGGTTGTCATTTTTTTACAGTAGGAGAAGGTACGTTAGATCAGATATAATGCTTCTTGTTTCTTATGCCCGGAATACTAACTTTCCCAGTCGGTCTGCATTCACGCGCGTTGCGATCACACAGTTTATTAGCGATCGACAAGCTTTATTGATCGGTACCAGTAATCAGCAATTGTTTGGTAACTCGTCAAATTTTGACCGGCAACCGATTTTTACTGATCAGGCTCTAATCCTCAATATCTGTTCTGGCAAAATCGGTTCGGTACACCCTTAACTATTATGGAAGTCATGCCATACCTCCTTCAGGTGTTAGCTGCCAGCTTCCTCAGTAGGCCACGGAAGTTGAAGCATTTTATGATCCATGCCGTATCCAACTTCTAGAGAAATTCTCGACAAATTTATTTAGCATAAGTTTCAGGGAAAGGACTGTCCCCCGTGTGTACCCTCCTCCCACCACTTCCTTGTGCCACTGCTCACGTGTGTCTATCTCCTGTCCCATTCCTTCTGTTTAGTTATTCGTTTATTTATTTATATATATTTTTTTTTACGAAAAGAAGGGTAAAATTAGAATCCACTTAACGGTTATTCTAAATTTTTAATTCGGCCAGGGGGTTTTGGGAGTGCTGTCAACTTTCCCAATCTGAAGCTGAAGCATTTTAAGACATTAAAATATCTGATCTGACCTTAGGAAGTCATGCATTTTGATAATTTTAACCATTGTTTAAACACTTGTAATTCGAATTATTTTGTAGAATTACTGTATGGTGCAACAACGACCACGAATTTGGCACTTGCAATACCCAGACTAGGCCAGGAAACCGATGGGCCATTAGGGTTTTGAGCCAGTCAGAAATTTCTGATCCCTCGACCTGCAATTCCGCCTCTGCTCACCAAATGTTCTTGGGAGACCACGAACATCACATGACATTCTCAATTCTCGCGGTGCATTTCTTAATATATAAAGAAACACTGTTACACTTTACCAAACAGTCCTTCAAACCATGTGTGGTTTAGGGCGAATTTTCCACAGTTTGTATTTTGGTTTTCCAAAATCTCCTGTCTTCGTCAGGCCGATTCGTTTGCGAACTTTTTCCAAACTTACGCCGACATATTGTTGGTGGTGGTGTGAAATTTGAACCTCGCGCTGCTGCTGTCCTGTTGTTTGTTGTGGTGACGGTGGCACCTCCTTGTTTTGCTCACTACGTTTGGATCTCAGTAGACTGTGCCATTTGGTGAAGAGGTCTTGCGTGAGCTTAGGGGACACAATCTTGCTGATATTACTGTGTGACGGTGCTTGGATGTTCATTAGCGAGATTTTGTTAATTGGAAGTGTTGAATGGCAATACTTTCCAGAGCTATTAAATGGGGTTCGAAGTAGGAATTGGATTTTATAAGAATTTTAGTCGCATTCCAGTTTACTTCATGAAGTGTGTAAATACTGTGGCATGCTACTCCACTTTTTCTATCTCGTTTGGATACTGCTGTTTGGTGTTCGTGGACGCGCTCACAAATTCGCCTTTTTTATTCTCCAATGTACACTGCCTCACAGCTTGAGCATAGGATGGCGTAGATTCCTCTCCTTTGGTTTGGGGGAGATCGGTTGATGGAATCGTTTTAGTTTCACTGGTTATTGTTCTTTGTACAGTTGATTGAGTCAACTCGGGAGCTGGATGAGTAGATTGGTGGGAACGAGTGTTGTAACGGTGTGTCTTGGTAGTATCAGTGGACTTTTGTATGCAGATTTCTTAAGTTGATGTAAAGACCCACTAGGTTTCTTCATTGTGCGTTGTGACCTGGTGTTGTACTGGTGCTGTGAGGTTGGATTTTCATCTTGGAGGTTGGCTGCTGTGCTTGAGTCAGTATCTGTGCTCAAGGTGTAGGACTCGGCTACGGCCCCAGCAGAGGCTGGGTTCAAGAAGAAGGGTGCCCCAGAGTCATCGGTGTGTATAGTGGAGTTGTCCAGGGATTGAGAGGTAAGTTTGTACTTAAGGAGGCTTTTTAGGTTGGGGGGGTTTCGAAAGCGACTGGAATGCAACTAAAATTCTTATAAAATCCAATTCCTACTTCGAACCCCAGTTAAGAACTCTGAAAAGTATTGCCATTCAACACTGCCAAATTAACAAAATCCTGCTAATGAACATCCAAGCACCGTCACACCGCAATATCAGCAAGATTGTGTCCCCTAAACTCACGCAAGACTTCTCCACCGAATGGCACAGCCTACTGAGATCCAAACGTAGTGAGCAAAACAAGGAGGAGCCACCGTCACCACAACAAACAACAGGACAGCAGCAGTGTTAGGTTCAAATTTCATGCCACCAACAACAACATGTCGGCATAAGTTTGGAAAAAGTTCACACACGAATCGGCCTGACGAAGACAGGAGATTTTGGAAAATTACAAAACAAACTGTCGAAAACTCGCCATAAACCACACGTGGTTTGAAGGACTGTTTGGTAAAGTCTAACAGTGTTTCTTTATAATTTGAATTGTACCAAGTAAAATGAGCCTATCGGCCTTTAAAAAGCATTTCTTAATGAATTTTTTTTGTAAATTCTACAGGTCTACTGCTACCAAGCTCATTATCGCAAAACAGGTGCAGTCATTTTTATTTTAACACAACAAATTGCACATAAAAAGGCCAATTACATGATTTTTAACGATTCTATTAAGCAGACGAAGTAGTTTTCACCTAGAAATCGTGGTCTGGCGTGGTTTATTTGCAGACAAATCGTGGCACGTGAAGGGTTAAGAATGTTTACTGTACTACATAAAGAAAATTTACTGTACTACGATATTTCTTGTGTAGGTTTATGCGGTTGGTTTATTTCCGATTTGCTTTTATTATTTCTACACAAAAAATTTGGAGTTTTCAGTATCTTACTTAAGAACACTACATGCCATCAACTGACATTTGTATTTAAATTGCTTAAATAAATGACACACACAGTAGAGTGTTGTTCGATAATGTTACTTTAATAATAACATCCATAGAAACTGTTACAGCTATAACGTAAAAACTAATGGTTCCACCATAAACCCAACAGGACTCAATTCTGATTACCACTGAATAATTTAGCTAAAAGATTTCATTGACTAGGTTCAGGGCTGGATTAAGGTTACTCGCGGCCCTGGACAAAATTCTTCAGGGGCCCCCTCCTCTTCCCATAGTTCTCTTCCATGTAAAATCGGTGCAAAATTGTGTTAAATCAGTTATGCAATGGAAATCAAAAGTTTTTTTTTGTAAATACGGTCAAAAATCAAACTACACTAACGGAAAATGATTAAAGGATTAACCAGTGAAGGAAATAAAAGAAGCGGGTTAAGCAGGCATACTATTGCGTTTTCCTTGCGGTGGGTGATTTGTTACTTGCAGTTGCAGGAGAGACGTTATAAAATTGCTATCATTTCATAGTCCTTTGTGCTTGAAGTATCATATCTAAGAGGAAAAAGAGTAGGATAGGATAACATGTTTCTAGCTCACCAACCAAGAAAAATTGGGGAATTTTATGGTAGATAGATACACAGAAAAAATCTTTATTCATGTCTTTTTTATTTTTTGTTGAGCCTTTTTATTTCTTTACCTTCAGCATGGTCGGGGGCCCTTTGGAAATTCAGGGCCAGGGACAAAATATGTCCCTAATGTCCCTGCCTTAACCCAGCCCTAAAAAAAACTTTCCTTAATCCAGCCCTGACTAGGTTATCTTTAAACTTGGCATTTCGTAGTCAACACTTGCAATGAGAAACTACGTGCTTTTGGGGTCATACAACATTGTAAAATAGTACCAAACTGTTCCATGACTGCTGTTAAATGTACTGGGTTTTGAGAGTAGCATGGTTTGGTTATGGTTCATAACATCTGGATGCACTAATGACACATTGCTAGTGGCATTGGACAGAATGCTGAAGAATATTGTTGTGTATGTCATGTCATGGAATTTAAAAAGCATTATGTTGCAAATTTTGAAGGCAAGCATGCTTCTTTTGCTGGGCATTATTAATCAAAAGAAACCTTCCCCCCCCCCCCCCAAGTTCACTTGTAAATACCAAAATTCAACGTTTCAAGCTCATTCTCATGAGTCAGCAGACACAGAATCAAACTAGAAATTATTGACTCTCTTTGCCGTACATACATGAAGGCGACGATAATGGTGTGGATGTGGCAGTACAGTCTGCGTAGGATACTGGTTACACACAATGATGGATGCTAGGCTATATGTTATGTGTGCAACCTGGTTTTGGTTGATTGTGTTGGCTGGTTAAGATGAATAAATTTTCAAGATCAGGAAGATGGCGGCTTCAACTTTATGCAGTGTGCAACAAATCAGTGTTGTTGGTGATGGGGATAGTGACCTCCAACAAATCCTCCCTGCACCCATTCTTCTCAATTTATGCAAACTTTACAGAATCACACAATTACTTGCAGTTTAGCGAATAAATGAAGTGTATATTTGTTTTCGAAATCATAATCAAACTAACCACCAAACACAAGAAGCCATGCCAAGGATTTCCATGACCAAGAAGCTAAATTTGCCTAACAAAGACGCTGCGGCTTTGGAAATTATATTTGTCACTGACATTGTTACATATACAAGATAAAACTTTACAACGACAAACATTTCCAGTTAGGTTAATATGTTTTTATTGTAAATATGCAAATGTTAAAAGCAATGAAGTAATACACCACGGCATGTCCCCTGTTAGCAATCGGTTCCAAATGTGTGTTAGGCCACATTACAGTGTTTTTTCGTACGTGGTTAATTTTTAATTCCACTAATGAAGCTGTCTGGCTTTAAATACCATACCTGACTCTTGATGTTATTTAAACTGAAGGCCGATAAGAATTTTTTTTGTACCACTCCTCTCTCCATGCAAATTAATTCAAGAAATTACTTCAGCTGATGGCTTGTGATTGCAAATGATGTATTGGAAACCTTAAATCATTTATTTTTTCAGAGAAATATGCTGACAATTCAATCAAGGCACATAAAACCTTTTAAGACAATTTGAAGGAAAAAACGTTCAGTAAATACGAAAGTTATCTATAACACTACACTGATATTATTATGATATCCTTACCTAAGATTGCCATGACGATATCATCTTTGAGAATTTCAATGGATCCCCTAGATATGAAATAAAGGGATGTTATGACATCCCCTCGATGCACCAGCGTGTCGCCCGGTGGCGCGTGCGTAGTCTTGAACTTCATGGAGAGCGCCCGCAAACAGCCCGGACTTGCACCCTTGAACGCGTTACATTGATTGAGCAAACACCTGTTTAGATGGAGGCATATATCTGCTTGTAGGCAATCTGGAAAACCCTTCAATACCTGGAGATAAATTAAAAAAAATTGTTGTTTTAACTTAGCAATAGTAATAATAACAGTTTGTTCTGAAAACGATAAAAGGAAATGCATAGGATACTAGCTAGTAACACTTACATCCCAAATAAAAAAACAGTAAACAAGACAGGGCAAAACATGAGTAAGTAACTCGAGGCATGTATAATAAAAGTGAGATGCAATTTAAGCCTCCTTGTGAATGCCTCAAGTCATGAACAGTCCACCATCTCAAGTGGCAAAGTATTCCACTTATGCCCCACAAGTAATATAAACTAATAGTCCCTACCACTAAAGTGGGTTCTATTCTAGTTAAATTGCCAAGGTTGCCCTCAGTGCACCCAGGCACTTCAAGCAGGGAAGATTTGTCACCCTGATAAATATCAGTTCGAATCAACTTGTAGCAAGTGTATAAATAAGTAATGTGCATTTGAAATTCATGGCGCTTCAGTTTGAGCTTAACCAAACGTTCACGATAAGTTTAGCCCATAACAGCCAGGCAAACACTTTGCAAATTTTCTTGCATGTTTTCCAGTTTTCTAATATTCTTTTTCAGGTGAGCGTTCCAGACCTACCATATTCTAAAACTGGTCTTAAATACGACTTAAATGCATTAACAAGGGAACTCAATTGCTACACAAACTCGAAAGCACCTGTATACATGATAAGCTTTTCTTTGCGTCTTAGCTGCAACAGAGGCGCAATGTGTAGAAAATTTAAGATCCTTGGTGATACTAATGCCCAAATAAACATAGATGGAGTCTAATACAGTATTTCACCATTCAAAACAGTCTACAGAAAGTAGATGCCACTTGACCTTACTGCAGTCTTATCAACAGCCAACGGAAGTTGCCACTCTTTGCATTAAGAATTAATAGCATTAAGTACGGCATGTAATGCAACGAGGTCTACATCAGATTAACCTACTTAATTTAGAGTCGTCAGCAAGTAAATATAGGGAAAAACGGGACAGAAAGCCAATGGGCTTGAGATTAGTTTAATAGGCTGTGTCAGTATGGTTCAGCGGTAGGACCTTGGCCTTTGATTTCAAAGGTCCCGGGTTCGCTTCCCCGGTGAGGCAGTCTGACATATAAGTCCAAAAGGCAACGTAAATAGGTTTGCATCCGTATTTTTAAATATAGGGAGTTACAGTCAACCTTCTCTGCAAGCGAGGTAATGAATTTGGTAACAATAGAGGATCAAGTGCCAAACCTCGAGGCACACCACTAGCTACTGCAATGGGCGTCAAGAGACAATTATAAATTTTAACTAAATACAGATGCAAGCCTTTGGCTTTCCTGTCTTTATCAATTTTAACATGCTGTGTTCTACGGCCAAGATAAAGAGTTGATCCAATTTAGAATTTTTCCACCAATACCAAAATTTACAAAATCTACGTACACAATATGGTATGGGATTTTATCGTCCATTGTCTGTGTCCAAAAGTCTAGACAACAAAGGAGTTGGATGATGGCAGACCGCCCGTCCTGTGTTCTTCCGCCAAGATAAAGAGTTGATCCAATTTAGAATTTTTCCACCAATACCAAAATTTACAAAATCTAAGTACACAATATGGTATGGGATTTTATCGTCCATTGTCTGTGTCCAAAAGTCTAGACAACAAGGGAGTTGGATGATGACAGACCGCCCATCCTGGGAAAAAACTAAATTGGTTTTTAAATGCACGATACTCCCCTCAGATAAACCATGATACTTGAGCTACAATTTTACGTTATACTTTAGGAAAATTGGACTATAATTAACTATAACACAGGCCTAACTACTGCCCAGTTATCGGTAACTGGCCCTTACCAATTGAATATCTTGGAAGTTGCATATTAATTTAACTATTTAATCATGTATTTATTGTAATTTTATTTTGGTTCTCATTACGTTTATTTATTTTTTGTTTTTGTATTTACTGTTATAACTAATTATAACTAATTGTTATAAATTTTTTCTTATTCTTTAACCACAGTTGTATGTATCGCATACACAACTCCAAAATTGTAATCATGGGGTACTAATATGGTACAACACAAAATACATAAATAAATTATGATTATTATTAAATAAAGAAGAAATATAAAAAAGAAGAAATAGGAAATTATCAACTCACGGGGTATACACAATTCATAGTAACTATTGAAATGACTGCACATGGAGGTGGAGTAATGATAGTTATGTTGATAAAACTTTAGGACTGCGTGATAATAAAATAAATAAAAATCGGTCAAAATGATGGTGCAGAAATAAAATTTAGAATAGGTCTGAGTAATCAAGAACTTAAAATGTATGCAGTATTTAGGAAACCACATTCCGATGGGAAAATATGGTGCTGTCCTTGTGGTTAGGTCCACGGGCCACATGCCGATTTTGGCCGTGATCCGACCACTAATAAGGATTGGAGATACAATAAATATAGATATTTAAAAAAATGAAGATGTTGGTGACAAATTTGAACAAAATATTATTGATAAATAAGAAAATACAAAGGCAAGACTTGGTTTTGAAAGTATAAAAAACTCAAACGAGATAAAAAGTCAACGATAAAAAATGATAATATATAAAAATCATGGACACAGCATATATTTGATAAAAATGGAAAATAGGCTAAAAAAAAGTGCAAATTTTACTAAAAAAATAGCAGATCATTATTTTACAATATGTTGAACGTGCAAACTAGGACAAAAAAATAATATTACAGAAAAGGATGAACAGAAAGAAATAAACCATAAATATTACAACAATTGAAGGATATTAATTGAGAGTGTTTAGACGAAATAAATGAGACAAACAGTAGATATGCAACAATAATAAAGAAAATGACTGATACATATGATGAATATAAAAAATGTGTGGTTAAAAATAGAACTTTGATAGTAGAAAAGGGTAGATAACAAATGAGATCTTGGAACTTATAAAGGACAAATAAGTTATGAAATTACGGAACGGAATTAAAGCAACTAAGAATATAAAACAAGAAATAGTCGTAGAATATAGAGAAAATGAAATCTTATATATAAAATAAAATAAGAACAGATAATTCACACAATGATAGTAAATCAATATGGGAAGTTGTTAATGAGTTAATGGGAATAGCTAAAGGAATACAAAATATTGATGAAAGCATTAAAAAAATTAAACAACGTAGATATTGCAGTTTTGAAATTAAATTAAATAATATAATTTAATAATTTCTTTGAACAGGTTGAAAGAAAAATTTAAGATTAGGGATAAAAACTACAAATTCAGAAATCATTATAAAGAAATTAATAATAGAAAAAAATCAAATGGAAAATACAAAACGACGTATTATTATTATTATTAACAACTTACAGGATTTAAAAGGGTAACTTCAAAAAATTAAAGAAACACTGCGGTGTTCCTTTGTAAATTAATAAATAAATTAACTGGTAATGAAGAATGGCCTGATCTCTCAAAAATACAAGTTTTGCGACTAATGTACAAAAAGCGGAATAAACATGACAAACACAATTGTAAACCTATTTCATTATTATCAATAAATGATAAGGTTAAGGGGAAAATATTTTGCAAACAAAAGCGAAAATATTTTGCAAACAAAAGCGAAAAGGTTTTGCAAAATAAATTCAGATAATTGAAACATTGGTGCACATAAATGAAATAACTACAAAAGCACTTAACAAGGGTAAATACATGTAGGTGCCACTTGCATAGATCTTCAGAAAGTTTGAAATGTTTGATAACATTTTACCAAAAAAAAAAAAAGTAAAATGTTAAGACTAAGACAGAAAATTAAAAGTTACTTGCTAATAGAAAAGCTGCTGTTAAAATTGAGGGGGAATATAGCAAGCAAAAGGAAATTAATAACTAAGTTCCTCAAGGGTTAGTATTGGGACATTTTTGTACCTTATATATACGCAAATTATATGTATTTTATACAAAAAAACAGATATTTTTCTTTTTGCAGGTGCCAATTATTGTAATTTCTTAAATTCTGATTGTAATGAAATGAAAAAATTTGTAAATTGAATTTTCTATGACAAAAATAGAAAATGAACTGCTGGTAAGTGAATAACTCGCTGAACAAGTAAGTATTAAAGCAACAGAAATGAAAATTAATCATAAAAAACAAGTTATTAGCCGTACAGAAGATTGGAAAAATGAGGACAGCGAGAAAAAATGTTCAAACATGCAAAAGAAAAATTGGAAATAAAATTGCGTAAAAATGGAATAATAACTAAATTATGACAGATTCTACCAAAATTGTATCAAATATTACATTATGTTAAACCAAAAAGAAAAAAATATAAAAAGATGATTTATAAAATCGGGGTAAAAGGTTACGTAATATATGAAATAGAACTACACCTATACAGATTTGTGGCAGAATACTTCACAAATAGACTCCAAAGATTACAAAATAAGATTGATAAAACTACTAAAAAGAGATTTATGGTGAAAATAATACAATTTAAATTTGGTTTACACAAGTGCAAAATCTTATAAATACTACAAAAGGTTGTTTAAAGTATTATTTATATCTTTTGTTTGTATTAGTTTTACGCTTTTAGTAATTTGTAACACCGTTATGCCTGTCACTGGATGGGCAGTATCACTTTTCACTCACCTATCTTTCAGCTGCAGCCTACATATCAAAATTATGGAAGCTACCACAAACTACCCCCCCTCCCGCCCACTCCTAATGTGTAATGCTACAGCCAAGGCATCATTCCTGTCTCACTAAACTACGTAAGATAATTCAGAATCCTACTTGGTTTATTACAAACCACATCAAACAAACAAATACAAACAGTGGTTGGGCCACTGTTACTTCAATTTGAGATAATACATGGAGCAGCTCACTGTCACTGTCGGGCTTCAAGCTGCATCCTGTTGCAAGTGATGTGTACACAACTACACATGCACGAAAGTGCTAATCCAAGATAATAGTGAGAAAAGGAGCAAGGTATGGCAATACGTCAACCATCTACTTCACGCCCTCAGAAACAAATCAGTAGTAAGAAAGTAACAAAAACGTAATAAGAAACAAAGTTTGGATTTTACGTACAATTGTTCACTACCACTCATGCGCAGTATTCCAATAACTTACCATATTCATATCAATACCATTCGTATATGTCCATGCGTGCTGGAAGTACTCTTCAAGGCGCTGACGGAGAGGATTGGGCACTTGGTGGAAACGAATAAACTCCTTGACGCGAAGCATCTGCGTATGATAACGGGCTGTGCCCGAGTATAGCCTTTGGATGATGGCCGATACGTTACCGAAGATGCTTGCATACATCAGAGCTATAAAGAAAGAAAATTGGGCCAAAGCACAATGTCAGTCCATACTGTTTTGTGAACTTGTCTAGAGGGATGTGCGCACAGTACACGCACTAATTAATAAAGCTGCAGTAGCATATTAGTACTGCAGCTTCGGTAAAAAATAAAAAATAAAAACAAATCAGAATAAATCAGAATAACCATAGAACAAATATTTTGAAGTAGCAGTTTGTTACGCTATTAATTTCACTACCTAATCAAAAAAAAAATAATCTGACTTACAAGTAAACACGTTCAAAAATTACACTTTCTTGGTCAATTAAAACTTACTCATGCATGGCTCTCCCCAAGCCTCATTTAATAACCAGTTAGATGCTCTTAATCCAAGCTAGTTAAATGTTTTTAGCATATATGCAATGTACTAAGTTAGATGCTATCATTGTGAAATAAAAAAAACTGTAAGTCAGAAGAAGAAATATTCATGAGCTGAATAAAAATTACGACTCAGAAGAAATGATTGTGAAGGAGAATATATCCTTGCGTCTGAATAAACAACATAAAAAAATTGAGTTGGCTGAATGGTAAATAAATGCTGATGTTAACTTTATTCTAATGGCTTATCAAACTCTACACATTCAGGGACTGCCGTCCCCAGTATACAGACTGGTATGAAAGTAGGTCACCAAATCCTCCCCTTGCTCACTATTGATTGCAAAAATCCTGCAGCAATGGATCGATCTTAGCCTGCAGAACAAAGTATTGTCACTGAGCAGGGACCACTGAGTTGGCCTGTTAAATTAAGGGCACTTACCGAGTCCAGGACCCATTGAGTAACCCCCTTGCAGTGGCCTTGAAGTTGGCTCTCCATGCCTAACCTTATTACAACTATTTGGTCGAGACAAGACAAGCTATTGCTTGGTCTAATCTCACTCTCGTCTTGTCTTTTCAACCACGTATCTTAAGCTCATCTCGTTTTGTCACATTTTCATCTCGATAAGGTTTCTCGACTTGTTGAAATTGCTTCCGATAAAATTGAAAAAAAAATCAAATAGCTTATTTGTCACAAAAGGATATCCTTTTCACAATGAGTAAAAAAAAATACAAAAACTAAAAGCTAATTAGCAACCAGACAGTCATATAATTTTGTGTCAGTCACACATTGATCATCGTCACAGAAACCGCAATAACTCAGACTTATCTATCGTTTGGGGAAAAAAACAAAAACGAAAATTGAATTAGTGGTATGAGAGAAATTCTGGAGTGGGAAAAAAATCTATTAAGGTAAGCATCGACTAATATTCAATTACAGGTCATTTTGTGAAATAAATGCAGCAGTTTTTTCCTGAGACATTACATGAATTTAATATATAATTTTTGCATCGTCTTGGTCTCAGTATGTCAGGCTTGGTCGCTTCTCAATAAATTCTCTTCTATACTGGTTGCTACTTATAGTACGGAGGAAACCATGACGAGATGAGATAATGCTTACTTCTACTCGACTTTTTAACTTTTTAATAACTGTTTTGGTGTTTTTTTTTCAATCACTAACTTCTACTCAAACGTATAAATCTAAGTAGATATTTTTAAATTAATAGCTAATAAATCAAAATCTAAGATAGCATATGAAAATCTAAATAATTGGCAGTGGTTTTAATTAGCTTTACTTTCATTTGCAATTAAATGTATCGTAGCTAGCATTTTCACTTAATACTGTGTCATTATGTTTGTGCCGACTCAGAAATGCTTACCCATTTTGAAGGGTTAATCGGTAAGAACAATCAGGGGTTTTAGCATGTCCTACCCATTTGTAGATAGTGGGCAACCACATTGTGTATTCGATGCAACCACTTAGAAAATTATGAAATATGTATGTAAATTCACAACATACTTGTTTATGTATCCTACGCAAGCGGGTAATGGATACACGATTACACTTAAAGTAAAGAATAAGCATTTGCAAAGCCGAGTGAGCGTGGTAAATAACAGGTACAACTAAAAAATACATTAGTGTGTCGCAACAGCAACAGCCACATTAAGGTGGGCCGAAAATAGTGGTTTTTTTGGTATTTTTAATTGTTCGTACCAGGGTAGTGCTCAAACTTGGCTAAATAGTCCCACTAGTAAGCCAAAAAAGTTTCAAAGTAATCAAACAATATTTAGATCTCTCGCCGGTGCCATATTTAAAGGGTGTAGTGGATTTTAGTGAAAAAATTGGTTTTCAGTTCATATTTCGCTCTTGTTTTGAATATTTATGTCAGGCTAGCACTAACACGTTGCAAAATAATACTACCAGTAAGCCTGTAAAATTTAATAACGACTGGAAAATATTTAGGTCGCTCACCGACAATATATCTAAAGGGGATAGTGGATTTTAGTGAAAAAAATCAAGTATTCAGGTGTTTTCAGTCCATATCTCGCTCTTCTTTTGCATATTTATACCGGGCTAGCACTAAAAAGTTGAAAAATAGTAGTATCAGTAAGCCTGTAAAATTTAATTACGATTGGACAATATTTAGGTCACTCGCCTAGAAGATCTACAAAGGGAATAGTGGAATTTTATTGAAAAAATCAAGTTTTCAGGTGCTTTCGATCCATATCTCGGTCTTCTTTTTCGTTTTTATACCATGCCAGTAGTAAAACGTTGAAAAACCAGTAAGCCTGTAAATTTAATTACGAATGGACAATATTTAGGTTTCCCATCGGTTAATGAATGATAATAATGTATGTTTAATAAATTGTTTATTCACGCATGTTTATTAAAAATTACATCCCAAACCCTTTCCAAGCAACCGTAGTATAGGGGTACGGTCTTAGCTATGAATATTGTAGATGGGTCTTGAAATCCCTTTTCGATTCCGGTTTGAAGATTTTTCCCTGTTGTCGAGTGTTGTTCGTATGTAACTGTCTCTGATCTTATGCCCACATAAGACCTCAGATACCTCGGTGACCAGTTTTACTGTTCTCTTCTGCTTGTATATGGCAAAGTCGCTCCAGGATTTCAACTTCTATTGGGATATCTCTAATCAACATACGTGATATTTCCTCAGTCTTAATGTGCATTGTGAAACGAGGTCCTGTGACCAAACAAAACTCCAGTTTATCAAGTTGATGTAGCCATAGCATTAGGATTCAGTTCTGGAATTTTGAAGATTCAAGTAATGCTTTGACACTGACGCTTGCTTTTAGTATTCTACGGAGTGCTAGTTGTTTGATATGATTTTGTTTGTCATTGATCATAGCAAGTAAAAGGCTCTCGAGATGCCCAAAATAACCGTTCCTCTTTATGACGGGACCAACTATCTTCTTCAAGTCATTTTGCAAATAGCGCGACCTTGCAAACGTGTTCAAAAGATGTCTTGCTCCTTGTTGACAGTTTGGATTACGTTTGATGACAAACCATGTGGATGCATAAACCTTTGTCACAAAAATGACAAGATCTCTGAGATTCTGTGACAGATTAGTAGTGCCAATGTACAGACGGAGGATCCTAATAGCAGCTGCAGGCCACTGCGAATGGTTTAATTTTCTGGTTGTTTGTCATAAAGAGGAATGGTTACTTTGGTCATCCCGAGAGTCTCTTACTTGCTATATTAAATGACACAAAATCGTATAAAACAACTTGCACTCCGTAGAATATTAAAAGCAAGTGAGAATTCAGTGTAAAAGCATTACTTGAACCTTCAAAATTCCAAAACTGAATCCTAATGCTATGGACTATGTCAACTTGATAAACTGGAGTTTGTGTTTGGTCACAACCCTTCGTTTCACAATGCACATCAAGACTGAGAAAATATCACGTTTGTTGATTGGAGATATCCCAATAGAAGTTGAAATCCTAGAGCTA